>ML811942.1:15442-29133 GCA_009831015.1 Picea engelmannii
TATTATATGGTTTTATATATAGTTTTTAATATTATTTATGAATGCTACCTTATTACATAATATTAACTATATTGGAAGATCCATGTTGGTTTAGCTACTTTGAAAGGGTAAAATTTGCTTGATTTCCCATACATTATGCACAAGAAAATAGAGTTTTAATTGTTGAAACCAATTATTCAACTTAATTTTGTCTACACTCACCTTTGTAGGGATTGATATTGACCTTTACTTCCACTTAAAAACGCGTTGATAAGGTTGGTTAATAGAGTTCTCTTTTTCAAGGTTCATTTATTTCTTCTCTTTCTTTGGCTCCTCAAGTTCTTTCAATTTCTCATGAGATTCAAGTTGCTTCGAAAAGGGGTTGATCTTTTTCTTAAAAGTGACCATGAGTAATGTCATACTCTCGGAACAAGTGGCTACTTTATATTTCAATCTTGTAAATATTAACTCCCCTTCATCAATGGGTACATCCATGTGACCGTCTTCCATTTTTTAGGATTTCCTACTTCTTAACCGTTATTGTGTTGGTATCAAAATCGACAAGGTGAAATTATCCTTTAGATTTAGACTTTCTGAGCAGGGTAAGCACCAATATGATCTGTAACCACACAAACTCTTAAATAAAATTTCTTTGATACCAATATGATTCATAACCACATTAGATATTCAAATGGTTGACACACAAACACAAAGCTAAAACTTACAACTAATACAATGAGGCTATGCTCCACTGCACATCTATCCTTTTTTTCTTACTTTTAATTCTTTAAGAAATATTTATAACACACTAGTAATATTGTTTAACTATTGTAGCATAGAAAATAAAACTACAATAGAAAAGACATACAATGGAACATAATATTTACCCTGAGAATGATGTGAGAAAAGTCAACAAGAAATGAAGGATTCCACCTTTCATCTTTTTTATAATGAAGATTACAATGCATAATACAAAGAAATCCATTATTATTATGGAGCTATGAGACACTATGATATGCTACAATATTATGTATTTTTCCTCTCTCTCTCTTCTTTGTTAGTATCCCCTCCACACTTTTGTTGTTGCTATGGAACAACATTTAAAGCGAAAGAAAGTTAGCCCTTTTCTCTCCTTTTGCTAGGTTTGATCGCTAGAAATAGGGTTAAGTTTAGAGTTTCATAACCCTCTTGAAATTTGCATGATATTTCTACAAGTCTTTAGTGTATTCCCATACATTACAAACTCCAAATGTGTGAATTCTGGTGAACTAACATGGTTTTCACTTGGACCTGTGACAAATAATTGGGTTGTTACTTCATTGGGGGCATAAATTTTGAAAATAGAATCTGTTTGAAAAAAGAAAACCATCTTTGGAGATTTGTCAACCTATAAAATGTAGTAAGGACCTCCAACATGCATGTGCTTGAGGTTTGAGACCCCAAAATTCCACTTCTTTGATCCCAATTCAAAAAAAAAAAAAATTTGATTCATCAATATGATTTTTGAGATATGATCTGAACCATAACGTGTTGGTACCAAATTCTATATTCCAAATTCCATAGTATCAACAAAGTTATATAATAACTATATATATCCATTTTGGATCAAATTAACCTTAGGGAAAATAAACAGTTCAAATACTAGCATGCATATAATTCATGTGAAAATAAACATTCATATTTGTTGGAATGGAGATTTCATCGAAATTATGTTATCAAGTAATTTAGATAGTTTACATATTCAAAGCAATAATGGAACAAAGCCCGAATAAGACATTGAATACTCATATGTACTCCACTACTCATGGCAACATTATATAATATGAAACTCTCTTTTATCAAACACTACATTTTGTATGTAGTGCTTGGGTGACCATTTGTTAATAATTATTAGTTTTATGAATAGTTTACATAATTTGGTTTTATTGTTAGTTTACATAATAAGACTATAAAACTCAAAGATAGTGAGTTATGGTCCAATTAAAAAAAAAACTCATAATATTTTGAAAAAAAGAAAAAAATTAAGTCTCACTAAGTTACTTGAGATCCCATACTAAGTTCAAGAAATCACCACCCTATGTTAAAAGGATTCACCACCCTATGTTGAAAGTATCATAACTGGGATCACATACTAAGTTGAAGGGATCAAGGAATCACCACCCTATATTGAAAGGATTAAGCATCAACACCCTATGTTGAAAGTATCATAATTGTGTAACATAGAAGTGATATGCCTTTTTCACTTTTATGGTGATAAAATAACATATTTAGTTGTATACCTACTAAATATGAATAATAATTTTGGATGCGATCCCCATATTAAGTTGAAAAAAATTGCTCCATGCTATGTATTATTTTGTAATTTTATAAAAATAATATAATATTATGTTCACTTTAACAAAATTGGTTATTTTTTAACCATTAAATTTATATTTTTTTAACCATTAAATCTATTTAAATATGACTATGTTTTTAATCAATAAATCCATTCAAATAGTTTCATTTATTTTTTTATTTATATTTCAATTATATATATATATATATATATATATATATATATATATATATATATATATATATATATATATATATATATATATATTTAAATAGAAAAAAAAAATTATATTATAAATATAATGATAACTTTAGAATATCAATCCAAAAGGAAATTTACAAGTGCTATCCAAAATCAAAATTTAACCACCCAAAATACACAAGTTGTATCATAGAGTCTTTACATAAATACCCAGATTTAGACTATAGTCAAACATTCAAAAGGTTCTACTTGAGCATCCTCCCTTTTTGCATAAAATAAGAAACCTTCATCCAAGTGTAAAGCTTGCTTAGAAAGCTAATCAACTTCTCTATTAAAATCACTGTAAATATGTTGAATTTGTTTTCACTCAAGTGGCGAATTCTTGACATCCAAGGCTGTAAAGTGATCACCAACAAGAAACCTGTTTGTAGTGAACAAAATACAAAATACACCATAAGGCCAATAGTTCCCCCCTTGTATTGGTCCCATACCCACAATTCATTTTAATACTGAAGACACCCAAAACTCAACATTTAAGAATAGCACACGCACGACATCTAACTCCCCCATTTTGAGAAGCACCATAAAAAAAAAAAACAATTGCAATATTACCCTCCAACAAGGGAGGAGCTATTCTTTGAGACTGAAAAGAATGAACTTTCTCACCCAGATCTTGCATAACTCCGTTACACACCCTAGAGAGAGACAAATTGTGACCTTAAAAAGTAATTAGATTTATATGTCTCCAAACTTCCCAATAGATGAAACAAGGTATTTCCTTCCAATTTCTTATCTCCTTAATCCAACACTCAAAACAATCACAGAGTTTATCACATCCCCATTCTTTTTTTAACTGATAAACAATTGAAGTATACTTCCATTTACTTCTTTGAAGAAAGAACAATGAACCATCAGATGATTTACTGTTTCCTCCTCTCTACATAGTGCACATCTACTTGGACCAATAAAACCTCTTTTTGACAAATTGTCCCAAGTTAAAACTCTGTTTTCAATCAATAACTGAAATAATCAAAATCAAATTTTACCTCTAAATCAGATTTTACCTCTAAATCAAAATTTCTTTTAACTGAAATAATTCGTCCCACCATACCAACCTGCCTCCAAAAATCGATACTTTTGTAGCTTTGCAAAACAAAGTCAAGAGCATCCTTTGTCGTAATACGACCTCCACTTGTGAAAGCGCTTTCACCACTATTCCAAGTTTGAATATACAAATCTGGTGGATAATAAAAATTAAGGTCTTTTAAAATTAAGGTATTGATTTAAATTTTAAAAAAAATCAGTTTAGAAGCGGACAAAGCTTTTCAAATCAAAACTTCAATTTATAAAACTTTACGATGAAAATTCAACCATATATGAAATATTTACCCAATTCAGCTTTAAAAAATGGAATCATTTTACAATCTCACCTCCAAGTACATCCCATCAGAAATTGTACTCTTGTATATACTTCCTGATCGACACGGCACTCCAACCTTCTCTGATTTACTTCCTGATCGACACGGCACTCCAACCTTCTCTTCAGAAAAGAAGGCAGCGCAGACTCCAGATAGATTGATTTCAATTACATAATGGCCCCTTCCAACGTCCGATGATTGCACCAGGAAAATGATTCAATTTACTTTCACTGCAAAATCCAAATTATTTCTCTCCTTTCTTCTCTTACCACTAGTATTAGCATTAGCTCAGTTGGATATCCTTAATGAATTGGAGGGATCCGCACCCAGTTGCAGTCGCAAAAATATCATGAATGGCAGTGTTCTGGAAAGCAATTTGAAGGTGGTTCTGAGTTCATTGGTTGAGAATGTGAACAAGACGGGCTACAATATTTCATGGCATGGAGAGAATGGAGATAAGATATACGGTCTTGTTCAGTGCAGGGCAGACGTCAATCCCCCTACTTGTCGGCAATGCGCTTCAGCGGCTCAAGATCATCTCCATGAAAGCTGTGGCGGTTTTAGTTCCGGAAGCGTTCAACTCAAAGGATGCTTTATGAGATATGCCACTCGCAACTTCTATTCACAATTATCGAATACAATGATCACAGTACAATGCGTAAACGCTACATGGGGTTTGGATGGGTCGATTTCCAATCTTTTGTCGACGATTATGGAGAAAGCTGTGTCCAGTGATGTGCGTTCCAGTACAGGAAATGACAGTGGGATTTATAGTTTGGCTCAATGTTGGAGAGACCTTAATACGAGTCAGTGTAGACAGTGCCTCAACACTGTGTACAAGGGTCTCAACAAATGTCCACAAACACACGGCTTCACAGAGAACTGTATGATACGTTATGAGGCATACAAGTTTTACCTTGATGCTGTCTCTTCGCCCTCACCCCCAGGTGGAAGTGGTCCTCCTCTACCGCCATCAGGAGAAACAGGTCAAGATTAAATTGCCATTTCATTTTTTGCGATTTTCTCTAGAGCAGGTGTTAATTCAATTCACTAATGCGGATTGCTATTTGCTGCAGGAAAAGGCCGCCCTAATCTACTGTTATCAATTGGATTGACCATTGTCGGTGTGGTTATTGTGCTGCTGCTCGGACTGTTTTTAATTTGGAAAAGGAAAGTAATTCAGCACTTCTATAAGAAACCGCTTCCAGGTAGTTCAACTTCTCTTCTCTTCGCTCTCCTTATATAACGAGAAGTATGTTTTTTAGTTTTTTCAAAGTGGTAATTTACAGATTGAAAAAAATCTAACATCTAAAAATTAAATAAATCTCAAATAACAACGCAAACAAAGATAAGGGAAAAATAAAAAATTTCATATTTTATTTAATTGTTACGTTGAAAGGCGTATTTACGCTGAAAGGCGTATACCTATTGACAATGGGCAGATTTTTTTTTTGTAAGTAAGAGGTTTCATATATTAAGTACCTGCTAGAGGCAAAAAGAGGTTCCAAATACATAGATTGTCCTGCTGTGATGACTGGGCTGCCCCAACAGAGGGGAAACCAGCCCAGTCAACAGCCTAGTCAGCGTATGCATAACTGTAAACTTAAAAAGAAATATGTCTGTAACAGCATAGAGAACCATAAAAGAGAACCTGACACATCATCAGACTAGACACCGGACGCGTAACCCGGCTAGGTGGCGCTGAGATCCCTGGCCACGGTTCCTACTCGACACCTGCCGTTTCGTCTCCCCACTGCACCTCGAACTGCTCCGTGGTCGCAGCCCCCGGCTATTCCTCGCGTTGTCCTCCATTTCCTTGGTCGCATTCCCACTGCGTTCCGGAGCCGACCCTGCTGCACCCTGCTTTGCCCCATCCTTGCTTGTCGTAGCAGCATTCGACATTAAGGTATCCCCAGTTGTCTGTGCGCTCACCTTGTCTTTTCCTTCGGTTGCAGCTGCTGCAGGTTCCGGGGGTGATAGCACTGTCTCATACATAGAGGAGAGAAGCTGAAGAAATTGTGCCACCTTCTCGTTGGTGAGTTGTAGCCTGAAGTGCAAATCCTCTACCCCTTGGTGGAGCTCGAAGACAAGGCCGTAGAGAATGGCCAACTTGTCTTTCAGCTGATCGTCTCTAGTGGAATCGGAGGTGGATGCGCCAGAGTACCCATGCTTCCGCACAGGAGAAGGTTGGTCGGCCCCTATATCCCTTGAGAAAACCGGGCTTGGAAAATGGACTGGTTCAGTCCCCAGTGGGGCGAGGAGGATACGCCGAGACGAGCTGGGTGGCCGAGGAACAAGTTCCAGGCCATTGAAGTTCATAGTCGGCGAGTTGAGAGAAGTGGAGTCAGGGGTCTCAGCCTGGGGGTGAATTGCAGAGTCAGCGGGAGGCGAAGCAGGCGGAGAGAGAGAGGGTCGACGCGGCTTCCAGCGGGAGCCCCGTCGTGGCCTCCCTCTCAAACGTTCTTTGTGTTTAGGCATGGGATGCGCACAGCTGTGGTCACCGGGTAGAGGGGTGAGAGGAGCCGCCAAGGACCAGAAAGTGCAATCAAAGGAAGGCCATGGCTGCAGAAGGGAAAGCTGAACGAACCAGCTGCAGAAACAATGAACCGGAGCAAGTAGCAGCGCCATAATACAAAGCCGAGGCCGAGTGTGGGCATTTACGTTCTTTCCCATCGCCATACGATCATATTAATGCTGCGGAGGGGTGGCTGACGGCGGCACGAGCCCGTCACATGGCTCCGTGCCCCGTTGGCATGTGCCCTCTCCTGTTGCGCGCCAGGTGGTTTCCAATATCAACCCATCCGGGGGAGCATCCGTCGTTCTAGCTTGGCAGATGCATTGCTGAAGAATGGGATGATCAGGTTCCAAGGCTGAATTACAGAGGAGCTCTGAGTTCCTCCAGTTGATGCCTATATTTGCCAAACCGTCCGCCACTTGATTCACCCGCCTTCTGACGTGGGCTGGGATGATGGTTAGCCCTGGGCGTAGTGAGTCAGCGATGTTCTGCAGCCCATGCAGGAGTCTCCAGCTGGGCGAAATTTTATCCAGATTGGCCCCATTTATGATTTTCCGCAGCAGGTTGATGATGATTAAAGAATCGCACTCAACGACTAGCCTTGTGAAGTTGTTGTTGATGGTTATTTGTAATCCCCTGGTGAGACCCCTCAGTTCTGCTGCATTGTTCGTGGAGTGGCCAATGGAACCGGCACTGATGAGAAGGATGTGCCCAAGGGTGTCGTGAAAGACAATTCCGTAGCCCGCGGGTCCTGGATTGCCCTTAGAGGCCCCATCAAAGTTAAGCTTAGAAAAGCCTTCTGGGGGAGGGGACCAGAAGGAAGGGTCGTTGGGGAGAAGGGGCCGAGTAGGAGACGGTCGAGCCTGAAGGGGAGGGGGGGGAGTCCAGAACCGAATTATGGGAATTTCGTCTGGAGTGTTTTTGTCATCCTCAAGGGATCGTGGCTGAAGATGGAGAGTCTCCATGATGTTACGATAGCACTGATGCCAGCAGTGTTGCCAGGGGAGGGACAGACCTCTGAAATTCCTCCTATTCCTTTCTTTCCAGGTTTGCCATAGAATAAAGCCCGGTAGAAGTTGCCAAATCCGGTTGAGGAGGGGGGAGCGGAAGGCTTGGTCCCTCCAGTTAATAATGGTCGTCAAAATGCTGTCTCTGCTGCGGTCTGAGGTGCGCATGATAAATGCCGCTTGATCCCAGATTTGACCAGTATAGTGGCAGGAGTTAAGAAGATGGTTCATTGTTTCCTCTGCCTCTCCACAGAGTAAGCATACAGAGGGACCTATGAATCCCCTTTTCGAAAGGTTGTCCCAGGTTAGGATGCTGGAATGAGCGACTAGCCAAAGGAATAGGGTGATTTTTGGCCAGTGCTTAAGGTTCCAGAGCTTGCGCCACACTTTCGTGTTGGAAATTGGGCCTGCTTGTGCTTTGAGCTGGTAAGCTTCCCGAGTGCTGAAGGTTCCCCGCGGTTTGTATCCCCATCTTAGGATGTCCTCGCCTGCTATTTTGGGGATTTTCCTTTTCGTCATTTCTTCGTGCCAAGGAGTTAGATCCAAGCCCGCCGCCAGCTCGATGTGTTCCCTGTCCAGGTGCCATCTGTGCCACATGTCTTCCCGGGGGTCGTCCTGCCAATAGTCAGCTACTTTTGTCAGGCCTGCCTGTGTGGTTTGAGCACAGATGTCATGGGCCCATTCCTCCTTGCTCAGAACCGGCCATTGTTGCCAGGAATATTGCCAGAAGAAGGTCGTTTTTCCATTCCTGATTTCCCAGAAGGCATGCTCAGTTACCAAATGTCGATTCTGCCTGGCTGTTGTCCATATTAAGGAGCCCGGGTTATCCTCATTCCAGCGGATAAGGTTCTTTTCTGCCACATTTGGAGCATATTTCTTCCTCCATAGTCGGGCCCAGAGGTCCTTAGGGATTTTTAGCCAGCGCCACCAGATTTTGGCACTTAGCACCCTGTTCATGATGAAGGGGTCTCTCAAACCCAAGCCGCCTTGCTCCTTGGGTCAACAGAGTTTGTCCCAACTGACCAATGCTATTTTCTTTCCTGTGTTAAAGCCTTGCCAGATGAAGTTTCTTTGCAGGTTTTTGATAGTGGTTAGAACAAACCTCGGAGCAGCCAAAGCTGAGAACGAATAGATCGGGAGGGCCTGGAGGACGGCTTGGAGCAGAATGAGGCGACTGGGCAGGTTTAGTGCTCGATAGGTCCAAGAAGACAGCCTTTTGGAGAAGGAGGATAAGAGATGCTCCCAAGAGGAGTTCCGGAGCGCATTGTCAATCAGGGGTATGACAAGGTATTTGGACGGAAGGGAGCTTCTATTGAAACCGAGGAGGCCAGAGATGTGGCGTTGGACCGGAGGGGGAGTGTTAAAGAAGAATATTTGGGATTTATCCTTGCTGCATTCCAGCCCCGAGGCGTCCGAAAAGGTTTGAAGGATGTCCGAAATGGAGCTGGCTTCCCTCACCGTGGGGCTGCCCATCAGTAGGGTATCGTCAACAAACTGGCTGTGTGAGATAGGAGGGGAAATGCCATGTAAGGGAAGTCCTGTTAGAAGATTGCTTTCAATAGCTGCATGGATGGATCTACTAAGGCCTTCAGCCAAAATAATGAACAGAAAAGGGGAGAGGGGATCTCCCTGCCTAATTCCTCTAGAGGGGGAGAAGGGCTTCGAAGGAACACCATTGACGAGGAGAGAGAAGAAGGCTGAAGAGGTCAGATTCACAATCCAGGTTACCCACTGTTGATCAAAACCAAAAGCTAGAAGTATTGCGCGCATGTATTCCCAGTTAATCTTGTCGAAATCTTTAGAGAGGTCCAATTTGAGGAGCATACCTGGGGTCTTGGTCTTCTGCAGAGAGTGGATCACCTCGTGGGCAAGGATTACGCTGTCTAAGATTTGTCTGCCCTCAACATAGCCCAATTGCTCTGGGGATATTATTGAAGGTAAGATGGGCTTGAGTCTCCTGGCTATCACTTTTGTCAGAAGCTTGTAAATAACGTTGCACAACGCTATCGGCCTGAACTGCTTGGGGTGATGTGTCTGCCCCTCTTTGGGGATTAAGGTTATGAAGGTGGCATTGAGAGCCTGGAGGATCTGTCCGGTGGCTCGGGAATCGTCTATAATTTCCCATACTTTTGTTCTGATCAGTGGCCAACAATGGTGAAAGAAGTCGCTTGTGAATCCATCTGGGCCTGGCGCCTTATCCCTGGGGGTCTCCTGGAGTGCCTGGTCTACTTCCTCTATAGTTATTGGCCAGAGAAGAGAGGCATTTTGCTCCAGGGTGACAAGGGAGGGCACATGCCGGGTGACTTTGGCGATTGCTTCATGTTTGTCCGCTTGGGGTTCTGTGAGGAGGTTTTTAAAATGGCCTATCAATGTTTTTTCCATATCCTCGTGGGATTGTACCAATTCCCCATCGTCTGAGATAAGATGTGTGATCTTGTTGGAGTGCCTTCTCTGGATGACCGTCCTGTGAAAGAATTTGGTGTTGCGTTCCCCTTCCTTTAGCCAATGCACCCGCGACTTCTGCTTCCAAAGTATTTCTTCTTGCCCCCTCCTGACTTCAAGCTGATGATTTAATTTTGTTTCCTGGGTCTTCAACTCATTTGTGAATCCTTGTGTTCTGATCTGATGTTGGATCGCTTCCAATTGCGCCGAGAGCTGTTTTTGGGCCTCAAAAATGTTGCCAAATGTATTCTGGTTCCAGAGCTTGAGAGTTTGCTTGAGATTCTTTAACTTTTGCTGGAACTTGCACATTTTGGATCCTTTGGGAACCTCTACCTCCCTCCACCAGGCCTGGATGTTTTCTCGGAAATCTGGGTGGTCTAGCCAGAATTTCTCAAATCTAAAAGGTTTCTTACCGGGAGTGGCTGGGAGATCCATTCTTAATTGTAAGGGCCAGTGATCTGACCCAGAGAAGTTGAGGATATCCGCTTCCACCGCAGTGCCTTCCATCATAAGAGATTCCGTTATCAGGAATCTGTCCAGCTTACAGGCTATTTGGTGTATGCATGTTCTCCTATTTGTCCAAGTGTGCAAACCATTGTTGGTGTCCAGATCAATTAAGCGAAGCTCATCTATGAGAGCATTGAAGTCATCGGAGTCCTTGTCCAGGCGCCTTGAGCCTCCTCTTTTTTCCGCTAGGCTGCGGATGATGTTGAAGTCACAACCAGTTATCCAGTTTTTGTTTCGTGCTAGACTAGCAACATAACGCAGGCTTCTCGGGAAGGCCTGCTTATCCCTTGGGCTGGCCGGGCCGTAGACATTGGTTAGGTGTCCCGGCCTATTTAAGCCTATAAGCCTGTAATCAACCATGATGGACCATTTGGTGGTGATGAAGTTTTCCAATAGTACTGCATTGGTGTTCCATAGTACCGCTAGACCTCCGGCTGTTCCCGTGGCGTCTATAGCTACTGCCGTCCCTTGTTTCCAGCAGTAGGGTAGAAGCTTGTCAATGTCTTCTGAGGTACACTTCGTTTCCTGTAAGAGTAGAATTTCCGGTTTTTCTGCTATTATCAGATCTTGTAGCAATTTTTGTTTGGTACGTCCGTTGAGGCCTCTGATGTTCCATGTGATGATCTTCATGATAACGGGGGGGTGGGGAGAGGAGGGAAGCTGTCCGAAATCAGGTTAATTTGCCCTGAGTTTACCATAAAGTTTCCTATTTCTTGTATGAGTTTGTTGGTTGACTTGCGACCTCTTTTCTTTTCGTCCTTCTGGGTCTTAGCAGGGTTTTTTGATTGACTGCCCTGGATTCCTAGACCTTTACTGGCTCAGGCTGAGGACCCAGCTGAGGAGTTGAGGAACACTTTGTGGACCTTCCGCAATTGATCTTTGGGTATGGTATAGAGTTTTTGCTGCCTATATGCATGCTCGAGGTGCTCCAGATCCACCCCAGCAAGGTCTTGCTCTTCTAGATCCATATCCGCCCCCCCTTCTTCTGTCTCTTGCAGATCAGGAGCCGTATCAGGGTGGGCTAGGTCAGGCTCCTTGCCCTGGCTCGGCCGTTCTATTCCTTGACTGATAGTTTGAGGTACATTACCCTGAGAAGGTGCAATGGGATCTGCAGGATCTATGGGGTTTTCTGTTTGGTCTTGCAGTACGGAAAACTTATTACTAGTGGAGGGATCTTTGCTTACCCAAGCCGTTGTTTTCCTTCCTCCTTGACGCCTTTTCCCCGCTGGTTGTACGAAGTCGTCCTTGTCTTTTCCACCTTCTGGGTTCCCTTCTTTTTGAACCGTATTGAGTGGGCATTCCCTAAAAAGGTGACCATGCTCGTGGCATTTTCTGCAGCGGAATGGGATATGCTCATAGTCAATGGTTTGAGACCAGTTCTCGTCATGATACTCCAGCGTAATGGACCCCGGGAGCGGCTTGGCAATGTTCAGATACACACAGATTCTTGCATAAGAGGTGTAGCGTCGTTGCTTTGTGGCCTCTGAGGATTTGACATATATGCCTATAGTGTTCCCAATGCCGGCCAAGACTTCTTCTAACCAGAACTCCTGGGGCAGGGAGTATAATCTGAGCCACACCGGAGCGTGGGTGAAGTCTTCCTTCTCAGGGCTGAACTTCTCGGTCCAGAACCTTAAGAAAAGTCCTGCCGAGTTGTAGAAATACGAGTTGCCGTCAAAGATGCGATTGCGATCCTCCAGGTTGTGGAAGATAATGGTGAAGAAGCCCTTGGACCCCAGTTGCAGTTCATAATGCCCTTTCGGCTTCCACCAGTGTTGTATCCATTTGATCAGATCTCTCTCCGAGGGCCATAACCCTAGGAATTTTCCCACCAAGGGGTAGTCCCTCATGTATTGCTTCTGCTCTTCTATTCGTGGTGAGCTGATGACGTATTTCGGGGCTTGTGGGGCTTGCGGGATACACTTGCCCGGCACCCATGGGGTTGTCGCGTGGGCTGGGGCCGCCTCCTTCCCTGGATCTATGTCCATTTCCTGGTTTTTGAAGGCACCCTCCGCCAAGAGCTTCGCGCGCAGGTTTGGAGGCGGCTCAAAGGTTGGCCGCTTCGGCCCTTCTGTGGGACTACCATTTGCAGTGATTCGACTGTAGGAGACGCCTGGCGGCTCCCCCTTCGTGCGATTCATGAGCCCCGGTGGGGCTAGGCTAGGGCTTCGCAGAACAGGGCCACGGGGATGAGCTAAACCCTAGTTGCAAAGCTACGAAACTTCCATACTAGAGTTTTTACCAAACTTTAAAACATGAAAACGTATATCTTGACAATGAGCAGATTTAATAGGGGTTTAGTGTTTAATAAGTTTTCTATGGACAAGATTAAATATGGTTGAAATATTCTTAGTAGTCACACAAAATAAATGGCTGTGATTTCAATCATTAACTTCTTAGTTGTATTAACATGAAAGTCTATTGCTAACATTAATATACATAATTTCCTGAATTATTAACCTGATATTTATTTTGCAGGGCATTCCAAACTATCAAGTGAACTGTCAACAGCTCTATCCAAATCAAAATTAAATTACAAATATAGTACTCTACGAGCTGCCACTGAAAAGTTTAACCCAGCAAACAAGATTGGCGAAGGAGGCTTTGGTTCGGTTTACAAGGTGATGTCCTAATTCGTTTTATCCTATACAGAGTTATGAAATACGATGAGTAAATTGAGCAATATAGAGAACATGTTAACAGGGAGTTTTACCAAACGGCAACGAAATTGCTGTGAAGAGACTATTTACAGACAAAGAACAGAGTGTGAGCGACTTCTTCAATGAAGTGACTCTGATCAGCAATGTTCAACATAGAAACCTTGTCAAATTGTTTGGGTGTAGTGTGGATAGCACATACAGACTTTTGGTCTACGAATACCTTCCTAACAAGAGCCTGGATCTATTCTTATTTGGTAATCTTTCTTAATCCTATAAATTGATTTTAGCTACTGTCAATCTTTTCATGTCAAACATTGTTGTTACTCAGTGAATATAGAGTTATTTGAAGGAGAATTGTAATTTGCAACAGGTGTTAGTGAATATGGTTATTTGAAATAGAATTGTAATTTGCAACAGATGAAAACATGGCTAAATTGCTGGATTGGCAGAGGAGGTTTGACATTATAGTAGGAATTGCTGCTGGGCTAACTTATCTTCATCAAGAATCAGATATAAGGATCATTCATCGAGACATAAAAACCAACAATATTCTATTGGATCAACATTTCAAACCTAAAATTGCAGATTTTGGATTAGTTAGATACTTTGCTGAAGATCAAACTCATC
>ML811942.1:48630-70438 GCA_009831015.1 Picea engelmannii
CTAGAAGTGGCGAGTTTACTATTTGTCGATAAAGTGGTTGAAAGTGGGTTAGCCCTAAAAGAGGGAAGTTGGGTGAAACAGTTAGAAGATAACCCCTAAAGGAAGCTACTTGGAAAGTATAAATAAGAGAGCAAGGGTCTCTTCTTTGCACCTATTGAACTTAGTTGAATATCTATTTTGTGAAGTTGAGGAAGCAAAGAAAGTTTGACGGTAAAGTTTCGGAGTTGCAGAGGGCAAGGGTTTCTGAAAAACCCTAGTTACTGACATCCTCACGGGTCATCCTATAGGTGTCTGGCGAGGCATCCTCATGGGTCAAATAATGTGCAACAAGCGAGGCACTGGTAAATTTGGGAAACATTCTTGGAACATATTGCAAAACATGAGTAATCCCAAGTTATCAGAGGTTTGATGTTCCAGCTCAGTAACAGAGCTACAAGTATGAACATAATATTTTTTGATGAATGTATGGTGATGATATATGGTTTATTTTTGGAGCATATGCTTAAGGCCTATCTTGAATGCATGGTACAAACCCTAGTGTGTGGACTGAGGCATCTCTGTTAAGGTACAATGAGGGTGATGTTAAGTACTTATCAGTAAAGCTATGGCACTTTATTTATGAGGTATATCATGGGTAATGTGATACTATATTGAGGTACATAATTGATCTATTGAGGCATATTCTTGGTACATGTCTAGAGGTATTATGTTGCATTATACTTGTTGTAGTGAATGGTTTTGAGGCAGATCTGTTGTAGTACATGGATGGTACATGTGTGAGCTCTATTGACATATCTTAAGGTGTATTGTGAGAGGCATTTTTTGGTGATCTTGGTATATGGTTAGTACATACTTGATGCTACATAACAGATAGGTTTGGGCACATGGTTTGATTTAAGGGTTTATGTTAGTGTGATGTATTGTTAGAGGCCTATTTGTTGGATATCTTGTTGTATGTATTTGGTATATGGTTGAGTTACATATTGGTACATATAGTTGATGAGTTGGCACATGCATGAGTTGTATGGTATGGTGATGTTGGTACATCATGATGAGTCATAGTTTGACTTGTTGATGCATGATTAGTACATACTTAGTACATTGTTAGAGGCACTTGCTAGTAGTATTGTTGGCACATGGTTTATGGATGATGTGGCATATATGTATGGATATACTTTTAGAAGCACATCTTGATTTTGGTACATCGTGTTGATGTTTTTGAGTAGTATTAGTTGATGCACATCTTGGTGATATTGTGGATATGGTTGAGAGTTCTCTTAATGATTGATCTTGGTGAATAGATCTAATTTGATTAATGATATTGATGAGACAAGTTGATGAGATAGGTTGTTGTGACAGGTTGTGTTGTGCATAGTTAATGCACTTGTGTTGGTACAGGTTTGGTGCATGTTTGATGCATGATTGATGGATGGTGCATGTTGTCATGACAGTGAAAGGTTGGACATGTTGACGGTGACAGAGTGATAGTGGTAGTGGTTGATTCAGTGACAATGACATGTTTTCTACATTTGGATTTTATGTTTCAGGGTGGTAGGACAGAGCAAGGAAAGGGGGTTGTGTCCTCCTTCTGGTTGGTTCTAGAGAATTAGGGAGTTGGAGCTTCCTTCAAGTTGGAGCTTGATAACTAGTTAGTTGTAGCTAGAGAACCCAGGGGGTTGTAGCCTCCTTCTTTTCGGAGCTAGAGAATTAGGGATTTGGAGCTTCCTTCAAGTTGGAGCCTAAGAAACTAGAGGGTTGGAGCATCCTTCCAGTTGGAGTTGGAGAATTGGAAGTTGGTGCTTCCTTGAACATAATTATTTTACATATAAGAAAAACATTCTATGGTTTTCTCCTGCATTGGGTTTCGAGGTAAATATTGGTGTATTATGCATTGTGTGGATGTGTCTATTATTTTTTATCATGCATTGTTGGATGTTAATGTTTATAATTTAATAATATATTGATAATGAACTGATGAACATTGTTGAATAATTCAAAGGAATCTAAATTGTGGTTATAAGTGTATAAATTTATCATTACCGATTCACCCCCCCTCTCAGTAATCCAACAATTTGTATCAGAGCAGATTCCTTCAGGAAATAGTTTAACCACTAGAAGGAGATCATTGAATACATTGATAATGGAGTACCAACGTTTGATGGTCAGAGTGGTCTAGAGTATGAGATATGGAGCATGAGGATGAAATTATTTTTATAGGCACATGGGTATGATATTTGGAAATCTGTTGTTATAGGATATGATAGTTGAAAAAGGGCAAAGACTGCATCCAAGAAGGAACTGAAGAAAAATAAAAAAAATTGCAATGGATTTCATTTTGGAAGGACTATATGATTTAGTAAAGGACAAAGAGGGTAAATGTTCATCAACTAAAGAAATTTTGGATAAGCTACATAATATCTATTTTTCTCCCATTACAAAGTCAGAGAATGTCAAAGAAGATACAGATATAGAACAGGAAGAAAGATGCTCATCATGTCAAACCGATTAAGAAGAAGAAGAGTGGGAAATTAGAAGATGTGAGTTATTTTTCTTTAATTGTGAAAAGTGTGGATATATTGAAATTGAATGCCTTCATTTGAATATTGAAAGTGACAAGACAGAAAATCCCAATGAAATAGAAGACAATTCTGAGATTGAAAAGGAAAAACATCATAAAGCAGAATTCAGTCAAAGAGAAAGAGAACTTGAAGATGAAACAATCACTTTGAAGATCCAACTTGAAGAAGCAAAGCGAACATAATAAGTCATGAGGAATCAGATGATGAAGAAGGAAGAAGAGGTAGAAAATATTGAAGAAGAAGTTGTTATGTTAAGAGTAAAATTTGTCAAGCTCAACAAAAACATTGAAGAAACATCCACATCATCAGTAAAGATAGTTGAAGGGAAATGTCATAGGTCATAGGAAGGGAAAAGTGAAGAGAAGCCTAAGAGTTATGCATAAGTCATCAAAGGTTATATAAGGAAGGAATAATCCAATCCCTTAAAGAATAATATTCCAAAAGGACAGAAGACTCAAGAACAAGAGTACAGAAGAGACAGAAATCAAAGAATACCTTCCTCATTCAGAAAACCAAGAAGCTTCACTCATAATGAAGGAGTCAATAGAAGGGGATATCGTGATCAACCAAAGCATGATTTGAGAAGGACTACAATACAAAGAAGATCATCCACTCCAAGGTATGTAAATTTATTTTATGGTCATTTCTCTTATTGTACAAACTTTGGACTTGTAGATTGCAGGACTTATGGAAGAAATGTTCAAGCAAGAAATGATTATGTGGCCCCACATAATATTGAATGTTACAATTGCCACAACTATGCTCATATGTCTCGGAGTTGTATAATCATGACAGTTCCATCAATGAAGAAAGAAACATATATCAAATATACTAAAATTTGGAAAAGAAAAGAAGAATAAGAAGAGCAAGTGAATAAGATCAAATTTCAGAAATTACAAGACTTTCCATAGTACGAGAATGAAAAGGAAAGAAAGAAAAAGAAGAACAGATTTCAAGAACCATATTGTCAGAATCCGCAGCAGAGAAATATCATAATAAGTAGCATGTAAAGAAAGAACGGGTCCTAGAGATCACATGATTTGTACTAGCACGAGAAAGAAAAGAAGAGTAGGTGAATACAAAACGGGCCCAAGAAATTGTACTTTCAGGAATTTTAGTGCAAAATATATCCAAAGGAGAGAAAAAGCAGTCGGAGTTCAGAGAGATGATGAGTTTACATATGAATATGGATACTACTCCGCGAAGGTATTATTCTGAGCCATCTGACTTGGAGACTCCCAGTATTATGGATGTTGAACAGGGGGAGTCTAGACAACAACTCTACAGATTAGGGATTATATTTCGAGCAGTTTGAAGTATGTTGTTGCAAATGTTTGATAGAGACAACTTTAGAGTGGTTTGATAACATAAGTACAAAATGGTTTTCCCTTCTCATGAAGATGTAATCCCTCATAATCATGTAGATACTATCAAATATTGCATTGCATACATCGAGAGACACCACATCAACTTCTATTCCATCATTAAAATTTTCACTAGTAGCAAATCTAACATTGAATTGCTTGGTAATTTTTAACTTTACAACCTTATTCACTCATACTAAAGGGTTTGAATGATAGTGATCATTCATCTCTAAACCAAGTGTACTTACCATGTATCCTACAATGAGTTTGGCCTATGAACAATAATCGAACATAGCATCTACCTTGTTATTTTTATCTGAATTTTGATATGGAATAACTTCATCATCTCCTTCTCCTAATCATAATGGAGGATACTTATGTTCACCTCATTTTTCATAGTCATGAAAACAATTTTCTCATCCACATATGAGTTCCTTTCTATCTCCTTTCCCACTTCCACTAGAAGGTTATTCGTCTTGCACTAATATTTCTTGTGATTCTTTGGATTTAGATCTAGGTGCAATTTCTAACATTTTTCTTTAGTGTGGCTATCAATGTTGTTTATTTGAATTTTATTTGCATGAAAACAATTGGCTATCAAATCAGGTTCTATTAAGATCAACACAAGCAAGGATTAAGGCTATGGATGAGGTAGAATATAGGGTTGATGGCTTCAAGGGCCCCATGCCATTCCCCCTGATGTCCACACTTGCATTAATATAGTACTCTTAATGTAAGAATGGGAAATGTAAATAGTTGAAAAAAAAGAATATTGAAAAATGTGTCAAGAAAAAAAAATGTATATTTAAAAAGTAAAATGCGAGAAACTATTCCTCGGGTGCCTAATGAGAAAAGATGAAAGAGGAAAATCCAATGCTAGGCTTTGGGAAGCTAAAGAGTTGGGGATGCTTGGCCTTCAAACTAACTCCCCAATGAAGCCATTCTCCTATTTACTCTTGCACCACAAAGGAAAAGTTTATACGCTACTATTCAAACATCACCTTCCCAATGGAAGAGCTTCTACGAAAAGATGTCAAATTCAAATGGAGCCAAGATTTCCAAGAATCCTTCAAATTTTTAAAGATTTAGTTGGTTGAAGCACCCATTTTCAAATTTCCATATTGGTCTAGAAAGTTTCATGTCCATGTTGATGCATCGAATGTAGCCATCGGGTCGGTTTTAGCTCAACCATACGAAGACAAAATGGATAACCCAAATGCATATGCAATTCGGAAACTGAATAAATCATAAAGAAACTATTCAACTACAAAATGTGAAGCCTTATCAATGATTTTTGTATTACAAAAGTTCTATCACTATTTACTGGAAAACCCCTTTACATTTTTCATAGACCATCAAGCATTAAAATACTTGGTTGATAAACCAGTCCATCATGGAAAGATCTCTCGATGGTTATTATTATTTCAAGAATTTGAATTTGACGTAATCATTCGACCAGGGAAATACAATGTTTGACCTAATCACCTGTCACGACTAGAAACATGAGAATATCCGACAGGATCAACGATGACCACCCAGACGTACACTTATTCAGATTCGAAGTTGCACCTAAATATTTAGAATATATTTCCAATTTCTTAGAAGAAGGAAAGGCCCCGAAGGAAGATGTGATCATGCTACAATTTTGGACTAATTACGATAGGGATGCACCTATAATAAAATTTGACGAGAGAAAAAACCTGAAGAACCGACTATACCAATTGAACAAGTTGGAAGAGAGGATAATATAAATCCATCACCATGAGGTTTAGAAGAAACAACCAAAAGTGTGGCATGATCATCACTTAAAGAAAAATGATATAAAAGATGGAGACTTAGTCTTACTGTAAGACAGTCGTATAAAAGGAAAACCCAGAAAATTGGAAACAACATGGTTAGGGCCTTATGTGGTGGAAGACATTCGATTGTCTGGAGTGGTCCAACTCAAAACTTTATTGGGGAACCCATTTAAGAAATTAATTAATGGGGACCATTTAAAAAAATATTAAGTATAAGAGAAAAGAACCTTGTTGGAAAAATATAGCAAGGAGTTGCCAACAGGAACCAACTAAAATAACTAATCATACTTATAAGAAATAAACCTTGCTTAAAATTAATAAACAAAAAAGGAAGTTAGACAAATTTAGGTATAAAAAACTAAAAAGTTAAAGTAATTAAAGAGTAGCCATAACACTAGAGGAAAATCAACAATAAAGTAAAATGGATAGAGAAAGCAGCCCTTGGTTAAACCCGTGGCAAGGTAGCATAAGATATTCTCAATGTTCTACACCTTCGACCGAATTAAGACAAATACTCATAAGAAAAGAATCAAGTGAAAGAATCAATTTAGGAGAAAGCGAGCATAGATCATGAGAGAGAAGATCAAATGAACAAAAATCAAGGGAACATGATTGGTATCACAAAGGACGACATCATTTAGACTCAGAAAAAATCAGCAAAATGAACAAACAAGCAATCCATCACCGACATCGACTAAGTCAATCATGTAATAAAGATGGATCAAGAACTTTGGTTGGCCGATTTATGTATCGACCACGTATCAATGAAGGAAACCTCATTGATTGGGTCCAGGACAACGTCGCCTAGAAAACACCAACGTCGGTGAAGACAGAGCATTAAATTTGGGACAAGTAAAAGATGACGCGTGTATTAATGATGGAAATGATCGGTGTACAATCGTTCATACAACCGTCGAATATAACGATACGTGTGAAATTCAGCAACAAGATCTTGAAATTAATATCCAATGGGACGTAAATGAATGTCAACCAAGCAATGATTTAAACGTCCACTCGCTTAACCCACTTGCACCACCAATATTTATAATGAAAGAGAACGATATACAAGAAAATATGGATGCATTGAACCTGACGATCTCATCACAAACTATAAATTTGGATGAAGCATATGACTTTGCCTCACTATTATTATCGCCTCCACATATAATTATAGTGCAAAGAGAACAGACAATCAAACCCGTAAATTCTCCAATGCTACTAGAAACTAGTAACCAGGATCAACAAATGTCGAAGATGAGAGGTCAACTCGACAATGCAACTGAAGGTTCAAGAATGACGCAATTTTTTGACAGAGCCACTGTGATGCCATTACAAATACGGATGAAAAATATACATCTCGCAAAGATGGAGGAAACATATTGGAGCAAGCAATAGATAAATTTTACAAAGTGGGAAATGGAGGGAGGAAGTTGGAAGGTAGAAACTGAATTCTTGGAAAAAGCAAGAATCTGACATATCCTTGGCACCCCGCAAGTAGCTGACATGGGTCGATGGAAAGAAGAAATGACAAAATTTATTGTTAGTCGATATCATCAAGGATACCTTTGGTTAAATGAGGCCATAGAAATAACAGGCAGACTCCTCTACCGAATCTTGGGAATCCCAAGGGTAGGCGCCAAGGTACCCAAATCGGCCAATTCTAACGAATGGATGCAGTTTTTAATAGGGTCGGTGACAGCCAAAAACTTTAAGGGATTGCTAATCAAAAAAATCATCAACCCAAAATCCTGCTAGGCTGTCATCATAATTTATTTTTTCTTCACACCGACAGTACAGGCATCTAATGTAAATATGAAAATGGTCGAGGCAATAGCTCAAGTGTATAAGAATTAAGAAAGGTTCAATTGGGCAGAACATTTCGAAGACATGCTCAGAACCAACTGCAAGGAAGTTCAAGATTCGGTCCAAGCCATCAAGTTTCCATCATTGGTAATATGGATAGAAATGAAACAATATGGGTCTATAGGAGAAGAAACATTCACATCGAAGAAGACCCCGAAAATGGAGAAGTACAGAGTTTTATCCTCAAATCAGAAAAGTACGTCCAACTCACTTCCACCAGAAGAGATGTTCTGGTTGTGGGTTGTTGGCATGAAAGATAGTATCCACATATGGCGAGTCGAGCAAGCAATTCGTCAATCATTTCCATCACCTTGCCATTTTCAGCTCAACCTCGACTACACAAATCTTTGGTGTGGAGTCGTGTCGGTGCCAAAACCAAAAGAATTACATTACCAGCCGATAGTGGAAGAAATATTCACAGAATTGGAAAGACAAATCAATCAGAACTTAGAAATTCCATCGGAGGCACATCGAACATGGATGCCTTTAATATTTCCATTAACTGATGGGGAACAAGAGGAAGAAAGAGAAGCCAGTCTCTACACATTTTTGTTTGTCGAAGATTTACAAGCTCTAGAAATTGTCCCTCTAAATCCTTCCCCAGGAAAAAGAAAACAACTGAATAAAAAGAACAAAGGGAAGAAAGTTGTTGAAGAAGAAGAACTAGAGATTGACAAAGAGGAGATATGGAGAGAAATGTTCCAGTCAATTGAGGGCATCAACTTCAATGACCCCATCATTAAAGAAAAAATGACAAGTATCACCTCCAAGATCGTCATCAAATTACATCAAACTCGACAAGAAACTGCCACCATGAAGAATATATACAACTCCTCTATCGAACAACAAATGAAGGAGGCCTTCTAGAAAGTGAAGAACATAAAGAAAACGCTTTGGAAAATTGAAACAAGAGGGGAAAAGAGGGAGAATAATTTAGAAAGAACAAATACTTTTTTCATCTCAGCGAAAGTTACAGTGAACATGACAGAATGGGAATTAAGACCAAAAGTAACACTAAGCAAGAAAAGAATAGTTGATGCAGAAATCGACCTCACCAGGGAGTCACCCCTAGCAGAACCGATCCCAGTCATGGAAGAATTACTTGGAAATAAAAAGAAGAGAAAACTCATCATCTATGAATCATCCGAAGCCACAGATTCAGATCAACCGGTCGAGACATATGACGTCAAGATAGAAACTATTGACATGGAGCAATAGGAGTCAGTCGAAGAAATCGACATGGAATTGGTACAACAACAGTCAATCATAAAATCGACGTCGCCACAACATTTAGTTGAATCAATACAAGTTGGTGAGCATACCGTCCCAAAACAAAAACATGTAGCCCATCTATTTGAAGCATCAGATCAACAAGAAGAATTCTTGCGATCAACTGAAGTACATCAGGTCGAGATTAACCAAAATGAGAAGGAAGCAGAGCTAGAAAATGACACTCCAAGCATACAAGCGGAGAATGTCGAAAAGCCACAGACTGAAAATCCTTTACTGGAGATAGACCTCGAAGACACTGAGTAGATTAATGCAGAAGAGCTAGAGCTCCAAGACAAAGAATATACGGAGGTATAAAACACTCAGCACGAGGAAGAAGAAAAAGATGAAACAAATGAACAAAGCATCACGACAACACAAAAGACGGTAAAAAAATACGACCAAACACCCAAATCAACAGATAAAAGAAAGAAAAGGAAGTTGTCCATTATCACCATCAGAATGAATCGAACAACGACTCCATCAGGTTCATTAGTTGAAACCTCATTCGACCCAACAACGATTTTCGACAAACATTTGTTCAACTTACATGGAGCTATTTCAAAAGAATCAACAAGAAGATGGAAGAAGGTATTGAAATAAGGAAGTTGGGTCAAACGACTAAAACAAGAACAAAATAATATCTTGGAAGGATGCAGAGAAGTAGTCAGGTTGAATGAAGGGATAGACAATATGTCATAAGTACAAAATCTCTTAGAAGGCTTCAAGGAATTGTTCGACAAAATGATCGAAAATAACGCAAATTACCAACAACAAGTACATGCGTTGAAGAAAGAAAAAGAAGAATTTGAGGAGCAACGTGACTTAACACTCAAAGAAATCCAGACAAACCAAGAAAAAATCAACATGGTCTTATAAGTAGAACAACAAAATATGAAAGGCTTCAAGTAGAACATACATAAATTAATCAATGAAGCTAGCGCACTGACCTCTGTGGTAAACAAATGGCTGACTCATTTTGAGGAAGCATTTAGTGAATGTTGGATACAAAGGGATGTCGTCGACAGTATATAAAGGTCAAGGAACTCGACTATGGATAAAAAAATAAAACAAGCTCTCACCATGCAGCTGGAAAAATAAAGAGCAATAGAACAACCACTATCACAACAGGAGCAGGAATGGGAAAAGGAGGGACACAAAGTGCAACTAGAAATAGACCAGGAAGCCAGTGGCCTAAGCCAACTCTTAGGTAAAATGCAACATGCAAAACAACAATTTGATCAAGAGTCGGGGAATTTCTCAGACATCAAGTATAGAAGAGAATGTTGACTTGATTTCCCAGTCAAAGATTCTAAATATCGAGGCTCAGTAGGTGGTCAACACTTGGTGCGACTTCATCCAACAAACAAAGAATTAAACCCCTAGTATTATTCAAACAGTTTTCAAGGTCAGAACAGAAAGTGAAAAGAACAAGGAAGTCGACGAAGCTAGTAGTGGAACTCTAGGCACAATAGCACAATTGGAAATAGTACCTTAAGTTGGTCGTCCATATAAATATTTTGTCTCTTCTTATTACATACTTCTCTTTTTCTCTTCATCTATACTTCTACGTACTGTAATACTGTAATCAAAATATGAAAAAAATTATTTTGTATGACCCCCTCTTGCTCGGGACGACCAAGGAATTGAGATGGGGAGAGATGTTGTAGGGTAGAGTCGACCCTATCGACTAGACCCAACGGTTGACTTAGAATCTGTTGGTTGACTGACGTAGTTAAAAGTAGAAGTCGGTCGGAGTCTCTGTCATGACCAAGCTAGACACCAAATTGGTGTATTAGACCCCCTCATTTGTGGGAGAAAGGACCCCCTCTGCTCAAACATTTGACTGCTAAAGTCTAAGGAGGTATACATACCCTACCCCCTTTGGATTTGAACTTGTGAAAATAAAAATACAATTACATAAATCAGTATAAATTAAACTAACCAAAAAATATATATGTTTTAGACTTCGTGTTTTTTTATAAATATGAACTGAGCGAAGAGTATATACACAATTATAAAAGGTAAAATTTGGTTGTTCAAATTGAATATTATTTTTGGAATGTGAAATGATTTGTGTTGACTTTTCGTAGATCTTAATAATGGGATGTGTTTTTTTTTAATGCATCACTATGTGGTATACTGATTGAGATGGAGCATCTTGCGATGAATTTTATATTTTTAAATTCCACTCTGGTCGGTTAGCGGAGGTAGGGCATCTGACCAGGCCATGGTCTAAACTTTCTACAAAATGACTTTTTTTCGGCGATATTTTTCATGGACATTTGCCCGAAATCTAGTGAGAAATTGTTAGATCCTCATATTTGAGTGATTATTTATGTATAATCCAAAGTCCCCAGGTTTTTTTAGTGTGTTGAATCCATTTATGCATTCAGAAATGGATTTTAAACAACAAAAAATAGTAATTTCGTGCAAATTTATATCATCGAATTCCAGTGAAAAAAAATATTTCGTAGAACAGTTAGACAATGCCATCACCAGGGTATAAATTTGATGGGCACTCCTACCCCTCAAGTAAATTTTTTATGATGATTTCTTCTTAAAGCTTCCCTTCTTGTGACGTTTTATTTTTATTTTTGCCCATCATTTAAATATCATGCGTCATGTGTTTTTGTTCATTTTTGTTGTAAATACAAAAGCATCCCAAACACAACATAAAATTATTAAGAAATTGCATTTAACAAAATATCATCAAACTATTTCACATGAATATAATACCATTCAAACAATAAACATAAAAACTTAACAAATTACCTTGATATAGCAACTTGCATATAGCTAAAATTTTCAAAATCACCAAATAAGAGGTTCCAACTTCTTTCTATGCCTCAATTCCGCATAGATCCAAACACTGCACAAAAATAATGGACCAAACACTAAGTAGTATGCATGTAATGATGTCAAGGTAGCTACAAGATTACAGGGAAAAGGATAAAAGTAGCTACTAATAGTTGTTGTAAAAAAAATAATAAAAACTATAGATTGCAAAATTTGAAATAATTATAGTTATTAATATAATGAAATAATAAATATTACTCAATTATTTTGGATTTTCTTTTTTAAATAGAAACTACTAATGTTTTCTAAAATGAAATAAAATAGAGTTTGTGAGAGTGTTGCTCACCCATGGTTATTCTTATTATCAATATTCAAGAAGACATTAAAAACACATGCTTATTCTTATTATCAATATTCAAGAAGACATTAAAAACACATGTGGGAAGATATTTATATGTGGATTTTCAAAAACCAAATATAATGATAAAATAAGTATGCAAGAAGGTGTTTTTTAGAGCAATGTTTCTGAATCCTTGATCTTTTTCTTCCCTCTCAACCTTGACTTTTCAACTTGCAGAATGTGATAATATTTGTAACTTATGCAATGTGCTATGCATGCAACTTACAAGTTGCAACCTCCTTTTGTTATAGAATTTGTAACATGTACTATGGCCTTTGCTATAGAATTTACAATTTATGTTATGTAAGCTTTACACAAAAAATCAAATTTAGAAAATTATTATTATATTATAGTCGAACTTTTAGACTACCCTATATTATATTATATTATATATATATATATATATATATATATATATATATATATATATATATATTATTTGTCATAGACATTTCACAAATTTATTGAACATCATTGATGACGTGTAAATTTAAAAATTGTAGTACATGACAATTAAAAATGGAAAATACACAAGTCAAATTTAACCAGTGTAGTTTAACCACTGCATGTGGCAACTCTCTCGGCGTGATGGCTTTTCTAGTTTGAAATTGACAAAATGCGGACTTATAAAATTGAGACTTTGACTGGTTAAGTCAAGCTGGCATTGCCTTTCCTAGTCAGATGCTTGAGCACAACACTCTAACCTTCTCCTACCTTTCAACCAGTGCACGCTTTTAAAACCAAATTGCAACATACTTTACCTTTCAACAAGCTCTCAGAACAGAAAGGGAGCGCATATTCCTTTTTAGTTCATCTGAATTAGATTGACTTCAATTGCAGAACAGTCCTTTCCAAATTCTGTAATTGCACGAGGGAGATGATTGTCTCCTTAATGCTTTTACTACTAAAGTTTTGCAAATGTTTTTGTGGAGTACGCTCAGCCATGAAAATCTAGTATGAAGCTCTTTAGTTAGAGGAAGAATAAATGATGAGCAGTATCTCGTGGTGGATTTGATTCCAATTTTGAAGATAGAAAATGCCCACGTATCATCATCTGACATCGAAGTCTAGATGCCCTTGTCTTTTCTTATTTTCTTGAACTAACCACAATCATTTCAGTTACAAAACGACCCCAACTTTCTGTAATAGCACAAGTAATATCATTCAATTCACTGCAAAATGCAAAATATTTCTCTCCTTGATTTAACTACTAAGATTAGCATTAGCTCCGTTGGATATTCCTATTTCTTTCCAATCATTCACATGCGAAGGAAGTGAATATGCCAATGAAAAGGTTTCAGTTGCTGTCTCAAAGATATCGTGAATGGAAATGCTTTGGAAAGGAACTTGAAGGTGGTTCTAAATTCATTGGTTGAAAATGCTATATGGAGAGAATGGAGATAAGATGTATGTCTTTCTCAGTGCAGGGGAGACCTCAATGCCTCGGATTGTCGGGCATGCACTTCAAACGCTACAAAGACTCTCAGGGAAGTATCTGATGGTTACAGTTTATGAAGCCTTCGTCTGTACACAACACTCACAGCTGTAGAATGTAAGAATATTCCAAACAAAACAGATGCAAAATCAAGGGGTTTGGACTGGTCGATTGCTTCTCTATTGACCCAGCTGTGGAGAATGTTGTGTCTAGAGTTAATGTTTATTTTAGTAGAGATTGGTTTGGGTTTGTTAGATTTAATTGTTTGTGGAAGATCTTCTCCAACTATCAAATTCTATTTATTTATGTAATTAAAAAATTCATCATAAATTTTTTATACTATACATGAAAACTTCTTGTATAAATATGTGTTTGATTAATTAATAAAATATAGAAGTGTTTTGTGCATGATAGATTATTAAATTAGTATTAGAGCGGAGCCCTGACTCTCTCACTATATGGATTGTGATCATGCAATTTTAACAATGTTAATTTTCTGTACATAGATTAACATAGAGTGTGTTGATGTGCTAAGTTAGTAGAGTAGGAGAGTGATTTCAAGTGTGGGTTTGGTTTGAAGATTGATACAGAAGAGGAAAATCGTTGTTTTTTTGAGAGGAGTAGCCATAAGGCTGTGAACGGACCTGTTAAGATCGCAATCAATGAATAATGGCATAAATTTCCAGTCACCAGAAAAGAAGATTGCGGTGGTTGAATGTCGGATCCACAAAATTGTTTTAATTTCATGAAAAGCGACTTCATATTATAAAAAACAGAAGGACGAAAACGCTGATCACGAATTTAGTGGAGATGTAAATCTCAACGTGAAGAAGATTTGAAGCTCACTTGGGTTTAGAAAAAATTACAAGAGAGCACAAGTTCATAGTGGTCGGAGAGAAGGGGCCCAGCGACAGAGCCACGCTATCATGGTTAGAGGTTGGATCAAGAGAAAAGGTAGAGGATTGAAGTTATCATTGAGGTAGATTGCAGAGATCTTGTAGTTAATGGAGGAGAAAAAGCAGAGGATTGAAGGTATCATTGAGGTAGATTGCAAAGATCTTGTAGTTAATGGAGGCAGGTATCTCCGATGGTTGTATTTTTGCATCAACCAAATTACAAAGTGTATATTTGCGTCAACCAAATTACAAAGTGAAAGAGCCTCACATTTCTGGTTAGCCAGATTGTTGAGGGACTTAGACTGATATTTTTTTATTAAGTCTAAACCACTGTAAGACTCGACAAAGCTATTATTTTCATGATAACTTATTTATGTTCAATTGAATACCAGTGGGATCGTGGCTTCTGTGATGCGCTCCTCGCCACAACACGACCATAGCTTTTCTGTTGTATGTTTGACCCGTCCAGTTTATTAGCTTTTGGATATGTTTGGAATTTGTCGTTTTCTTTGGTGTGTAGAGTGTGAAATCTTTGAAGAGCTTGTGTGCTTGTAACTATTTTAATGAATAACTGCTCATAGAACATGGTAATTTAGCTTAAGTTAGTGTGTGTGGAAGTCTCACCTTGCTACAAGAATTAAGCTAGTGTGTATGGAAGCCCCGCTTTACCATAAGAACACAGTCACTAGTTTGGTTATGATTACAGTCTGTTATAAGCTGGTGTTTCTTGTTGTCCTTCGGTGCTCTAAGAACAATGGTTACAAGTTATCTTTGTGTGTATGTGTATGTGAAAAATATCAAGTTGTATGATTGACCGTTGGATACATTCAGTGTCTAGATTGTTTTCCGAGATAACTAGGGAATAAAGTGATAGACCATGTAGTTCGATAGATGGAAGTATTTCAATAGGATGATTTAGTATCTAGACTATTCTTCGAGGTATGTTATGAATCGATGGTCCTACAAATACGCCATTGATGGTCATAAGCAATTGTATCTTAAATGGATCAAGTGGTAGCTCGAATGAATGGTGGTGAAAAAGCATTGTGTGTGAGATTTCAAAGTGGGAAATTGTATCTTAAATGGATCAAGTGGTAGCTCGAATGAATGGTGGTGAAAGAGCATTGTCTGTGAGATTTCAAAGTGGATAGAAGCGTTTATGAAGACCAAACCAGACAAAGATCTATGTGTATTTGATTTCAGTATTGTTCTTTGTTATGTATTCATTAAGAGACGGTGTTATAGTTAATGCTTACTTTAGTAGAGATTGATTTGAGTTTGTCAGATCTGGTTGGTTGTGGAAGATCTTCTCCAACTATCAAATCCTATTTATGTGTGTGTGGTTAAGATATTTCCTCATAAGTTATCTATGCTATTGAGGAAAACTTCTTGTATAAATATGTGGTTGATTAATTAATAAAATATAGAAGTGTTTATGACTATAGAAAGTGCCTCAACACTTGCTACCAATATTTCCTCGATTGTCCACAAGGATCTAGCAAAGGACAGAGCTTCAATCATAATTGTATGATTCTTCATGGGATATACAAGCTTTACAGTGACGTTGACCTTTTTCCCTCACCACCCGCGCGGGAAATAGGAGATACTATCATTTACTCTGTCACAAAACTTTAAAAACATTTGCCAATGCAGTGATGGAGATTGTTATTTGCTCCAGGAAAAAGGCGTTGTCTAAATATTCAACTTTTTGAACTTTTTCACCTAAATCCAACTAAACAGATCTTGGTAAAATCACCATTTTTTGTTGTTTAAATTGCATTTTTGAATTCATAAATGGATTCAACCCCCTGAAAAACCCTTGGGGCACTCCAATTATACAAAGTCAATCACTTAATATGGAGGTCCAACGATTTTTGCCCGGATTTTGAGCAAAATTGATCATAAACTATGCCCGTAAAAACACCAAAAAATCGAACATTTAGACTACGTGCAAGAAAAATGGGCCCTAATTAGCCTTTAATGTTTGGATTGACCTTTTTTGTGGTGTGGTTATTGTGGTGTTACTGCACAAGTGACTGTAATTTGGAAAATAAAAGTTAGAAATCCCATCTCTCTAGGTGAGTTCAGTTTCTCTCTCACCCATTTTAGGAATTCTTCTTTTCGTTTGTTGACTTTTGAAATATGATTAAACATTGCTACATTTCTAGAATCCAAGTCCTCATCAACAATCATGGATAATTTTAAGGATGTAAATTTATATTAAAATGTAGAAACTTGGGCTAATATTACTAGTCCTTAAGATGCAAAATGTAAAATGTTGGGCCATAGTTTTGTAAAAATATTCAAATTTCTAAGGATTTTATATAGTTTTTATAAATTTTTGGTGATTTTTAAGGTAAAATAATTTTACTCTATGGAATTAGGGCAAATTGGTTTTAGAAAAATTATGGAAAGTTATCCCATTTGCAAAATTTAACCCCTAAAATCATATATATCAACAATCCATAAGCAAACCTGAGAAAAGTAAATTCTCCTATCAACAAGTTGTTCGGAATGAGAAAACATAGAAAAGATGTATTCAAGTGAACTTGAGAAAACTTTGGAAAATTCTAGTATCAACAACATGTTATTAGAAATGAGAAAAAATAGAAAAGAGATTGAATTTTTAACTGTTTGTTTAAAATTCATGAGAAAACATAGGAAAGATGATACACGCTTGGAGAATCAACTTTTTACCCTTTGTCTAAACTTAGAGTTTTAATAATAAATTTGGTCTCCCACATGTCATATACCATAATTGTTTGATTGTTGCACACGCCCGAGGAAAGGTATCTTCTTTTGTTTCCCTTTGTTAAGGATTTTGTAAACTTATAACTTATTGTTTCTTCCCTATTTTTTAAATAGATTTAGTCAATTAATTTAATAGATTTGATATTTTATCAATTAATTTGAGAATAATGGAATTTCAAATAGTGTTAATTGAATTACATCGTGTAGCTTGATTAAAGATACACATTTCCTTTTCACATATAAATCATGTGAATAGTGCTTCATCTTCATCCACGGGGAGAGGCACCAAGGTAGAGAAACTTGCAAAATTTTTAATCTTGAATATAAATGTGTCAACAACATACGCCTCAAAGGGTGTGACAAGGTCATTTAAAAAAGTTGTGGGCTAAAATACTTTTGCATCCTTTTTGTTATGCCACTTATTAGGGATTCATTACCAAATTCTTCCACCATTGCTTTTTATTTTTTAACTTGACAATTTTTTTCAAATTTTCCTTTAAGAAAGAAGTTGCCACATGTCCATCATTAAAAAAAAACACAAGTGAAGACACTATGTTCATAATCCAATAGCTATATTGGTTAGCTACAATTCGCTCTCCAACATGTTTATATTTGAAATATCTTTGCTCAAATTAACGTAAATGTAGACTTAGGGGTATGTTGAGGTTATCATTTTATCATGTTTTTCAAGGAAAACCTCGTGGGACCCCCTCTTCCTTGGAATATCTAGATGTATGGCAACTTAATTGCCAACAATAATAGTGATTGGTACTCTTGAGAGACAACCAGATTTGAACCTATGACTTATGTCCTATGTGTCTACACCATGCCTTGGGCAGGTTATTCAACCGATTGAGTCAGCTAACCCTTAAGGATAGGTTATGGCGTTATCTATCTCCGAACCCAAGTCAATAAAATTTTCCAAAGCATTTCCAAGAGACAAAAGAGAGTCAAAACACCAATATTCAAGAGGCATATTAAGCATTCATACACAAATAAAGACAATGATAATCACTCCAAATGTGGATTGAAACCATGTAACCAAAACTTTATAAATAAGATCTCTTTGTCCATAAACAAAGGCCCTTTCCCAACGAGCCATGCACGATTTATGACAGAGATAAAGTCCAGAATAAAAAATTCCCTTGGAAAATAAATCGATAAAAACCAAATCCTCTAAGATAGAGCTCCAAGAGTCAAATATTCACATTTAATTTTTTTTTAGCAATCCAACCATAACTCAAGAAATATGCAGATCATCGCCTTATTTCAAAAGATGTTTATCTTTCACCTTAATCCATGTAAGATCAATATTAAAAATCGAGATTGAAATTTCCTTATTCATGTAGCAGGATGAGATAGGAACAATTACAAAGAGAATGGGAGAATTATTGGTAATTGAACCAACAATTACCTTATCATTGCTAAAAATTGTTCCCAAATGCAAAAGAGTGTCTTTGAAAGAGACTAGTTAGCATAGACAACCCCATTAAAATGTGAAACTTTCAATGTCGTAGAATAAGAGGCCAACCACAATGATACATACGCAGTGTAGTCATACCATGACCAACCACCAATATAAAGTATATTGAAGAGTTCTCTCATAAATTTTCACAACCATCCATAATGGCTTTCTTCCTTCTAAGTGAAAAAATGTAACAAATTTTTGACATTTCCCCATAAACATCAATTATTTTACTTTAGGAAATATTTCCTTCTAGATGTGTACTTATGATATGATTTATTGAAAAATGCCAAATAATATAACTTTAAAACTATGAAACTCTGCACCTTTAAAACTATTAAACCCTTAGTCAACAGATTAAACCTTACTAATATGCTTCGACCTCCAAATGCAAAAATATAGAAAAAAAATCACATCTGTAAATTGATAGACATATATTCATAAATAATGGAGCCAATAATTTTTTTTATCATTAGACTAGAATGTTGAAACAAGTAAAAAACATAAAAAAAAAAATAACAAAAATTCCCAATACAAAACTAGTTTCAAACCTCTCTAAATTACAATAGGTCAAGATATGACACTTTATTATTATTGGTAAGAGTAAATATTGGTTAATTTTTGGGAAGTTTTGAAACCCAAATCTTATTATTGGTAAGAGTAAATATTTGTTAATTTTTGAGAAGTTTTGAAACCCAAAACTATATTATTATAGTAAAATTATTGTAATGCAAGAGCGATTAAAGTTACCCAACTCACACACATGATCAAGACTAGGATCTATGCCTACCAAAGTTTAAACCCAAATCATTATTATGGTTACACTTTCAGAGAATCTAACTCACTAATGTTACTCTTTCTTTTTGTTATTGTGGCGATGCCCTATACCATAAGTCAATGAAAGTATGGCATGTGAGGAGGTAATTTTAGCGATCATAAATGAAATGGAAATCTTTTGCAAATTTAAAAGGGCTAGCAAATAACAATATACAAAAATGGAAGCCTTAAGTTGGGAAGCAACCTAGCTATTAGAAAAGGTAGTACAAATACATTAAATAAGGGTGGATAACAAATAATCATAGTGACTTCCATCAAGTACTTTGCTTTGGAGCAAAAATTTAGATCTTTATTAATGGCTTCTATGGATATTTATTACGTCGAAGAATTTTTATAAGGGGAGGTTCCCTTCACGTCTTCATAGGTTGTCTTCATAGGTTTTCTGAGTACAAAATGTTTCCCACCTATTAGTTAATCCATTGCAAAGAGATACACAATACCAAAGGTGAATGTGTTGTAGATAAATCCCAACAGGTGAGGCAATGAGCACCAATTTTTGCGTGGATGCCAAATTATCTCATCTAATCACGGCTAGATTCCATCACAAAACCCTGAATTTTATTCAAGGATTAACATGTTAGTGGAACCGTTGTAGACACATATCCACCAAACAAACATACTCAAGCACTTCTTCCTTGCTTGGATTTGCAAAGGATGAGTGAGTGGGAAGAATCGACTTATCTAGAACAAAACTATTGGAAAGGTGGAACAAAGCTCAACCAACCATTCTTCGTTGTGGCCCATGTATACTTTTAATGAATCCTACCTTTCAATAAGGATCGCTAAAATTAATTAGTGGCAACTTTGTTAACACAAAATGAAATGTTCTTCCCTGATATTCTAAGGCACATGTCTAAACAAAATAGATACAACTGCAGTGTTAAGAAAATATGAATATGCACCAGCGGATGCCAATTCTATGAAGCTAGCATCATTGAGATCAAATTTTATTTTTCCATAACAATATCATATTCCAGTAGGACATTCCCCGGTAATCACCAAAGTCACCCTAGTTAAAGGGGAAAGAGAGAATTATATTGAGCAAAGAAGTTTGATTTCGCACAAGCATAGGGTAGATTCATCATTTTTATATCGAACTAGCCCAAGGTTGCAACGTCCAACATTCTATAAAGGAAAAAATACATCACCATTCCATTAGTACAAACTCTTAAGCTATCGATCATGCATGTTGCCGCTATAAAAACAGAGTGTTACAGCAAGATAGGGAAAGGCAGTATTGATCATGCATTACTTGATTGATAACCTCTCTGTCTTTGGCATTACTTATTCAAAAAAAGGGTGTTTGATCATGACTCAGAACATGCGGGATAGCAGGGACATAAGGTGAAATTAGCACAGGATCTCGTATGATATGGAGCTTGAACTACATGAAATTTCCTCTACCTTCCCCGTTGTATCTAAACGAGGAGGAATTTCTCCCTTTACCAAAGGGAGGGAGGGAGCGGAGGAATTGCTCTGTCGTGAATTCTCTTTGTTCCTTCTAGTGGAGGGCCGCCTATTTGAATAGTTCAATTTCGAGTAGGTGAAGAAAAAAAATGTGGTGATACCATATTGGTCAGTTGCTAACAGATGGCAAATTTGTATTCGTTCCTTCCAGTGGAGGGCCGCTTATTTGAAAAGTCGCAATTTCATGTCGGTGAGAAAAAATGTGGCGAAAACATATTAGTTGGTTGCTAAATAACAGATGGAAATTTTATATTAGTTTTGGGCATTTCCTAGCCTTTCCTTTGAAGCATAATATGCATACCTTCCTTTAATTGTAATTCTTCTCATCTATCCCATGGATAATTACCTTTGGAGCCACCTAGATTTGAAAACTATAATTGCTATCGTAGAAATGGACATCTAAAGAATTAATAATATGTTCATATATCTCTTTTAATAATTTGATTATATGTCTCACCCTTTTTTTTAGCATAATATGCATATCTTATTTTCATTATGGATGTTGAATCTCATCTATCCAATGGATAATTACCTTGGAGTCTATATGTTTAGTCTTTCCCTTTGGAGCATAATATGTATAATTTTCATTAATTGTGGATGTTGAGTCTCATGTATCCCATGGATAATTACCTTAGAGTCACTAGGCCCTGAAGATTATAATTACTCTCGTAGAAATGGAAACTTAAAGAGTTAATAATATGTTTATATATAGCTTTTAATATTTTGACAATATATGACTTTGATACCGATTAAAAGAATATAAAGAACAAGAAAGTATAAGAATATAAAGAACAATACAATATTCAATGAAATTAAGAAACAATGTAAAAGGTTAGAACTAGAAGTCAAACCATTGTGTTCCCTTCCCCTAATAATGTAGAAGT
>ML811942.1:117545-127881 GCA_009831015.1 Picea engelmannii
TCAAGGATGGATGAGGATTTAGAATTACACATAGATGTGGATAGTTGGAGGAGAGTGATCATTTTGAAGTTTCTAGGACTCTTCCTACACACCACTAGATCACCTCTCATTGGCATTCTATGTATTGATCCCTTTTAGTTTTGGGTTGTTAGTATTTTCAATTGCACGCACCTTTCAATCTAGTCAAAGTTCAATTAATGTCTCTTGTTACTCTAAGGTTATAAAGCCTCATCCCAATGCCCATGTGCCTCCAACCTTGTGATCTAATCATTTGTTGACAAGTGTCATGAAGGGTGATGCCTAAGACTAGGGGTAACTTTCAATTCAAGGCTAGGAATGATCAGGCCCACATCAAGTGAACGAAGAAAATTGAGAAGGTACATGTGTTGTCCCATTCCATGTCAACAACAACACATACATTCATTGGGAACACTAAAACCCCACAAATCTTGTAGGCATGACAATGCCATGATGACTCCACCCGGGTCCTTGCAGTTGCAGTCTCTTGTAATTGAACCTTATTTATTGATTATCCTTCTAGATGAGGGGGGAAACTACATTGATAGACATTATAAACACCCTATTAATGACTCGATGAAGGTAAACAATTACATTATGTGTAACTAATTATTCTTGGCCTATCAATCATCCTTCCTAAGGGTCGATGGGTATAAATATAGGAGACGATGATAACAAATGGGTTTGACATTAAAGATTGGTGTTAGAGAGATATTACCCATTTTATAGTGGATACAAGAAGGAATTTAACTTCCATACAAAGAAAGGAATTATAACTTCTATGCATAGAGACGAAGACATTGTTTTTTATCTAGAGTCAAATATAAATCCAAGATACCAAATCGAATGAGGCAAATAGATTTTTGGTCATAGTCTCGATCAGGGGAGCCACTTCTTAGGAAGTGTATTTTTTGTGGAAAGGGAAGAGGATTTGTGATCTAGTGTTAGATTCCACTATATAACCACATAATCACTTGAAGAGCACCCTTTGAAAATGGAGTTATTTGTAGTTTGATAATGGAAATTAGACCCTAAGATTGAGACGAAGGGAAGATCTAAGTAGGCAGTGATGAAGCAATTCTAGAATATGTGGATAGCATTTAAGTTTCCTTCTATGTGAAATAAAGAATTTGATATTTCAAGCAAAGAGTGGATTCATTCCTCCAAGTTGTTAATTCCTCCAAGTTTCCCATGTCTAGTCCAATGTAACAATGATGACATTTACGATGCTTATGACATTTATTGATCATTCTTGGTTTATTTCTCACTCATGAGGCCAAAATCATATCATCTCATGCATATTTAGACCTTATTGCAGCATTGATTGCATTAAGGTAGCTTATTTTAACTATGTATTTCTCCACAAGAAAGAGAGAGAGTTGACCTATGGTAGTCAATTTTATTTTAAAAGAGATTAATAATAGTTTATACTTTCATTTTTAATGACCTAATTCTTTGATGGCGAGGGTTCATAACCATATAGCGTTTTAAATTGGGTAATTTTGGAGGTAGAGTAATACATAATATCATACCCATTTCTGTTAGATGGAACCATCACATCCATTTCCTTTATTTATCCCATGTGTACATTTCAAGATACTTGCTACGAATTATCTATACTTGGAACCACCTCATCCATTTCCTTTGTTTATCCCATGTAAAGATTCTTACGACGAATTAGCTATACTATCAACGAACTTTTTTCGTTGATAGTATAGCTAATTCGTCACAAGAATATTTACATTCGTCGCTCTTGTGACGATATCCTTTACTTGTCTCTTGTTGATGAATTCCCTTCTTTGTCTCTCTTGCCGACGAAAAAGTTTTCATAAGTTATGGGTACTAAATTATCCTTGATTTTCTCCTCTACCTATTCTACTTATTTTCACACCACCACATATATCAATATTTCTTTAAAGTTAAAAATATTAACATCATCTTAGAAGAGAATCCAATATCATATTTATCTACTTCTATAGATACTACTCTCTCTATGTTTTAAAATATAGCTACATGACACTACACTTAAATGACAAATTCCAACACTTGATGGTTTTAATTAGGATTCATTTCATATTTGGTTTATCAACTTGAAATTAAAATTTGATACTTTGCAAGCTAGTACCTTGAGTCAAATACAAATATGAAATTAGGAATCATTAACATATCTACTAGAACATTTGTTCTAACCTATAACAAATTTACTAAATTCCCATAATTTCTTCTCATAACTAAAAGGTTTACATTTAGAGTTCCCTTCCACATGGCCATTGTCCTCATTATTGTTTCCATGAAACTGTCTTTTAGAGACATCACCTTGCAATTCTTCTTGATAGAACCTTATTACATTGGCAAGTGTCGCATTATTCCACTTTATTACATTGCATTAGTAAGTGCTTCAATATGAGATAATGGAGTTTAATATTTGAACAAGTGGGTGTGTGAGTTAGATTTGAATCCATAAACCCTCCCATATCATTAAGGTGTGTGAATAGTCTATCCATGTGAAATTTCAGTGCATAGAGAAACAATTTGAAAAAATTTCAACATTGGCCCCATTCACAGGTCATTGTTTCCCATGTCCAGTCCTAGTACAATTTATGTTCGTTGTTCCTTTTAAAATTCGTTCGACAGTACACACGTCCCTGCATCTAGTACTGCAAGGGCATATTTTTATGGTGTTGATTAAGAAATCAATGAAGAAGAGGTATTTTTCATCACAACTATGACACACATACATTGTATATACATTAATGTAGTACCTGAAAGAAAAATGAAGAAAGGTTGATGCAAACTTAAAACTTGCATCAACCAATTTGTGTACTTTGAAAGAAAAAAATGGTTTATGGTTTACATGATGAATTGATGATGGAAAAAAGTGGGTGTGTGAGTCAAATTTGATTCTAGAAACTCTCCCATATCGTTAAGGCATGTGAATAGTCTATCCATGTGAAATTTCAGTGCATACAAAAACAGTTTGAAAATATTTCAACGTTGGCCCAATTCATAGCTCAATATTTCCCATGTATAGTCCTAGTACAATGTATGTTCATCGTTCCTTTCAAAATTTGTTCGATAGTACACATGTCCTCGCATCTAGTACTACAAGGGATTATTTTTATGGTGTTGATTAAACAATGAAGGAAAAAGAGGGATTTTTCATCAAAACTATGACACACATACATGGTATATACATTAATGTAGAAACTGAAAGAAAAATGAAGAAAGGTTGATGCAAACTTAAAACTTGTGTCAACCAATTTGTGTACTTTGAAAGAAAAATAGGTTTTATGGTTTACATGATGAATTGATGATGGAAAAAAGTGGGTGTGCGAGTCAAATTTGAGTCCATAAACCCTCCCATATCATTAAGGCATACGAATAGTCTATCCATGTGAAATTTCAGTGCATAGAGAAATAGTTTGAAAAACTTTCAATGTTGGCCCCATTCACAGGTCATCGTTTCCCATGTCTAGTACTAATACAATTTTTGTTCCTTGTTCCTTCTAAATTTTGTTCGATAGTACACACATCCCCACATCTAGTACTGCAAGGGCATATTTTTATGGTGTTGATTAAGGAATCAACGAAAAAAGAGGGATTTGTCATCACAACTATGAAACACATACATTGTATATACATTAGTGTAGAACCTGAAAGAAAAATGAAGAAAGGATGATGCAAACTTAAACTTGCATCAACCAATTTGTGTACTTTGAAAGAAAAATAGGTTTTATGGTTTACATGATGAATTGATGATGGAAAAAAGTGGGTGTGTGAGTCAAATTTGAGTCTAGAAACCCTCCCATATCGTTAAGGCATGCGAATAGTCTATCCATGTAAAATTTCAGTGCATACAGACACAGTTTGAAAATATTTCAATGTTGGCCCCATTCATAGGTCACTGTTGCCCATGTATAGTCCTAGTACAATGTATGTTCATTGCTCCTTTTAAAATTTGTTCGACAGTACACACATCCCCACATCTAGTACTACATGGGCATATTTTTATGGTGTTGATTAAACAATGAACGAAAAGAGGGATTTTTCATCACAACTATGACACACAGACATTGTATATACATTAATGTAGAACCTGAAATAAACATGAAGAAAGGTTGATGCAAACTTAAAACTTGTGTCAACCAATTTGTGTACTTTGAAAGAAAAATAGGGTTTATGGTTTACATGATGAATTGATTATGGAAACAAGTGGGAGTGTGAGTCAAATTTGAGCCCAGAAAACCCTCCCATATTGTTAAGGCATGTGAATATTCATCCATGTCAAATTTCAATGCATAGAGAAACAGTTTGAAAAAATTTCAACGTTGGCCCCATTCACAAGTCATTGTTTCCCATGTCTAGTCCTAGTACAATTTTTGTTCGTTGCTCCTTTTAAAATTCATTCAACAGTAAACACATCCCCGCATCTAGTACTGCAAGGGAATATTTTTATGGTGTTGATTAAGGAATCAACAAAAAAGGGGGATTTTTCATCACAACTATGACACACATACATAGTATATACATTAATGTAGAACCTGAAAGAAAAATGAAGAAAGGTTGATACAAACTTAAAACTTACATCAACCAATTTGTGTACTTTGAAAGAAAAATAGGGTTTATGGTTTACATGATGAATTGATGATGGAAAAAAGTGGGTGTGTGAGTCAAATTTGAGTCCAGAAACCCTCCCATATCGTTAAGGCATGGGAATAGTCTATCCATGTCAAATTTCAGTGCATACAGAAATAGTTTGAAATTTTTTAAAGTTGGCCCCATTCACAGGTCATTGTTTCCCATGTCTAGTCCTAGTACAATTTATGTTTGATTCGACAGTACACACATCCCACATCTAGTACTTCAAGGGAATAGTTTTATGGTGTTGATTAAGAAATCAATGAAAAAGAGGGATTTTTCATCACAACTATGACACACATACATTGTATATACATTAATGTAGAACCTGAAAGAAAATTGAAGAAAGGATGATGCAAACTTAAAACTTGCGTCAACCAATTTGTGTACTTTGAAGGAAAATTAGGGTTTATGGTTTACATGATGAATTGATGATCGAAACAAGTGGGTGTGTGAGTAAAATTTAAGTCCAAAAACCCACCCATATCATTAAGGCATGTGAATAGTCCATCCATGTGAAATTTCAGTGCATACAGAAACAATTTGAAAAAAAATCAAGGTTGGCCCCATTCACAGGCCATACGATGATGATGACATTTATTGATCATTCCAGGTATATTTCTCATTCATGAGGCCAAAATCATATCAGCTCATGCATATTTAGACTTTATTGCAGCATTGATTGCATTAAGGTAGCTTATTTTAACTATGTATTTCTCCACAAGAAAGAGAGAGAGTTAACCTATGGTAGTCAATTTTCTTTTAAAAGAGATTAATAATAGTTTATACTTGCAATTTTAATGACCCAATTCTTCATTAACGGGGGTTCATAACCAAATAGCACTTTAAATTGGGTAATTTTGGAGGTAGAGTAATACATAATATCATAACAATATTTTGTTGTTAGATGGAACCACCGCATCCATTTCCTTTGTTTATCCCATGTGTACATTTGAAGATACTTGCGATGAAATAGCTGTACTTGGAACCATCTCATCCATTTCCTTTGTTTATCCCATGTAAAGATTCTTGCAACGAATTAGCTATACTATCGACGAACTTTTTTCGTCGATAGTATATCTAATTCGTCGCAAGAATCTTTACATTCGCCGCTCTTATGACAGTATTCTTTCCTTGTCTCTTGCTAACAAATTCCCTTCTTTGTCTCTCTTGCCGACGAAAAAATTTGCATAAGTGATGGGTACTAAATTATCCTTGATTTTCTCCTCTATCTATTCTACTTCTTTTCACACCACCATATATATCAATATTTCTTGAAGGTTAAAAAGATCAACATCAACTTAGAAGAGAATCCAATATCACATTGCTCTAATTCTATAGAGACTAATCTGTCTATGTTTTAAAAGATAGCTACATGACACTACACTTAAATGACAAATTCCAACACTTGATGGTTTTAATTAGGATTCATTTCATATTTGGTTTATCAACTTGAAATTAAAATTTGATACTTTGCAAGCTAGTACCTTGAGTCAAATACAAATATTAAATTAGGAATCGTTAACATATCTACTAGAACATTTATTCAAACCTATAAAAAATATACTAAATTCTCATAATTTCTTCTCATAACTAGAAGGTTTACATTTAGAGTTCCCTTCCACATGGCCATTTTCCTCATTATTGTTGCCATGAAACTATCCTTCAGAGACATCACCTTGCAATTCTTCTTGATATAACTTTATTACATTGGCAAGTGTCACATTATTCCACTTTATTACATTGCATTAGTAAGTGCTTCAATATGAGATAATGGAGTTTAATATTTGAACAAGTGGGTGTGTGAGTCAAATTTGAGTCCATAAACCTTCCCATATTGTTAAGGCATGCAAATAGTCTATCCATGTGAAATTTTAGTGCATAGAGAAACAATTTGAAAAAATTTAAACGTTGGCCCCATTCACAGGTCATTGTTGCCCATGTCTAGTCCTAGTACAATTTTTGTTTGTTTTTCCTTTTAAAATTTGTTTGAAAGTACACACATCCCCGCATCTAGTACTACAAGGGAATATGTTTATGGTGTTGATTAAGCAATCAATGTAAAAGAGGGATTTTTCATCACAACTATGACACACATACATTGTATATACATTAATGTAGAACTTGAAATAAAAATGAGGAAAGGTCAACCAATTTGTGTACTTTGAAAGAAAAATAGGGTTTATGGTTTACATGATGAATTGATTATGGAAACAAGTGGGTGTGTGAGTCAAATTTGAGTCCAGAAACCCTCCCATCTTGTTAAGGCATGTGAATAGTATATCCATGTGAAATTTCACTACATACAGAAACAGTTTAAAAAAATTTCAACGTTGGCCCCATTCACAGGTCATTGTTGCCCACGCCTATTCCTAGTACAATGTCTATTCATTGTTCCTTTTAAAATTTGTTCAACATTACACACGTCCTCGCATCTAGTACTACAAAGAAATATTTTTATGGTGTTGATTAAACAATGAATGAAAAAGAGGTATTTTTCATCACAACTATGACACACATACATTATATATACATTAATGTAGAACCTGAAATAAAAACAAAGAAAGGTTGATGCAAACTTAAAACTTGTGTCAACCAAATTGTGTACTTTGAAAGAAAAATAGGGTTTATGCTTTACATGATGAATTGATGATTGAAACAAGTGGGTGTGTGAGTTAAATTTGAGTCCAAAAACCCTCCCATATCGTTAAGACATGTGAATAGTCTATATTCCACTTCAAATTCCAGTGCATACAGAAAAAGATGGATTTTTCATCACAACAAAAAGTTCAAACGAAATGAGGCCAAGATCGGATATATATTAGAGTGGGTGCAGTGTGAGTCATATTTGAGTTTGGAAATGCACGTTATTCTTGCCACATAACTCATGGGCCAAATTCCCATGTTTTCAAACAGTTTCAACAAAAATTCTATAGAAATGAAAAACACGTTCATCGAAACTTCGTTGATGCAATACTGTGACAACAATATTGATGACATCTACGATCATGATAGTATAAAAATGAATGAGCTTGTCTTGGTTTCAAGAATAATTTATTCTCTACTAAAAAAGGCCAACCACGTGAAGGTGGAATCTTGTTGGCATGTTTTATAGGCAGCGTATGCTTTTCATTGATGGCAAGTATAGCAGCGATGATCAGCAGTGCAGTGATAATCGGGGAGGAGCAGCAACAATGATAGTTGAATCAACAATTCAGAATTCCCGATGGCTGTCAGATCTCAATGTAGACAAGAAGAGCATGCAAATATGCAGGATAGATCTCGGGCGTTAGATCCGAGCGCGAGGACTGACCATCGTAGGATCCAGGAGAATCTGCATGATCTTTAAAAGTGCAAGGTGAAGCGAGTTAGTGAATCAAAGTTTCTTGAATCGTGACATGGAGAGGAAAGAAACAATACCACAGGAATGTCGAGATCACGATATGAGAAATCACGACAAGATCTTGACCGTTGATCAAGAGGACGCGTGGCGAAAGATTAGAGCACCACCAAGACTCCACTTCGAAGTTTCGCAAGTCATGAAATTCAAAGGAAGGAAATTCAAACTCGCGATATGCAAGATCACGATAAAATCTTGACCCTTGATCCAAGAGGGACACGTGGCAGAAGATCAAAGCATGTCAAAGACTCCATTTCGTGATTTTGCGTATCACGACTTGGAGTGACGAGAATCTCCATCTAAGGATCAGCGAGATGCGAGATCACGAAAAGATCAGGACCGTCAGATCACCAAGAACGAGGACTGTTTATCTGAGCTCCATCTCGGAGTCTCGGCTATCGCAACTTGGAGTGACAAGAACCTCCATTGAAGAACTCGCGAGATGCGATACCGCGAGTTAATCGCAGCCGTCAAATCAAGGTGTGATCTGGACCATCGATCCAACTTTATTTCAGATTATCACCTATCGCAAGTCAGAGTGACAAGAACCTCCATCGAAGAACTCGCAAGATGTGAAATCACAAGTTAATCGCAGCCGTCAAATTAAGATCAGATCTGAACCATCAAATCATAGGACAAGTGGCAAGCAATTGGAATTTTGCTGACTTGGGGTCAACGGAGCATGGTGTGGAAACTCACAAAATATGAAGCGCATTTTTGGCACAGTCTATGGTCACTGCCGGTGGTCATGAGAAGGGAAGGAGTTGGTCCAGATAAGCTCCATTTCGGGGTTTTGGAGATCGTGACTTGGAGATTCAAGATGCCTCATCTCCAGATTCACAAAACGTGATATCGCGAAAGCGCTTTATGCATAAGGCGGTGGTCATAGCCCTTGGTCACATCGGCGAGAGATGGAGGAAAGAGCTAGAGAAACCAAGCTTTTTTTCGGGGATCACAACTGGGAGTGTTGAGACACATGGTCACACGAATGTCAAATTGTCGAATGCCGAAATGCCAAAATAAATGCAAGATCTCATGGAGCGAATCCAATGGTGCAAGTGAATTTGAACAAGATCGAAGGGCTACTGTAGCACGACACAATGTAACTGCTAGAAACCACTGATGGCTTCGAGAGGACTCGAAGACACTTCGGGGTGATTGACAGAGGAGATGAAGAGTCTCTGGGAATATTCAAGAGGGATGAAGTTACTCGTGGAGGCAATTGACAGCTGGATGAGCATTGAGGCCTGTAACTGGAACAGAGAAGGTGAGATCGATTGTCACAGAGAAGACGAAGAGTCTCAAACTGCCAGAGAGGCTGAGGAATCTCAGTATAACATACAGTGATGCTGAACGAGTGGCAAATGGCCAAAGAAGCTGAAGAGTCATGATGATGATCAGACAGAGCACTCAAGATGTGGAGGAATTTGGCGCGGAGCAAGCATGCAGAGGCATTGAAAATATTGCATGCACAAAGACAACAGAGACTATAAGAATGATGAACACAGAAGATATGGGGTGTTGTCGCCGTGGAGGAGAATTCAGGGGTGTGCAAGGAGGTAGAGCACAGGAGCAGAAACGCACAATCGAGGAATGGTGCATTGAAGGGATATGGCGCATAGAGAAAAAAAGGCAGAAGAACAGAAAGTGCAAGGGGTGTGCAGAAGACACTGATGCAGACAGGGCAGAGCAGTGTAACAGAACAACGACAAGGTTGGTAAGCCATTGAATAACTTTATATCGTTGTAATAAGTTTTAGTAACAAATAATTTATAATTTAGGGTGGTTGGGAGGTGCTAGGGAGGGCTGGTGTCCTCAGAGGTTCAAGTGGGTGCTTGAACACAGGGAGTTGGTGCTTCCTTCTAGTTGGTGCTAGAGAAACCAGGGAGTTGGTGCTTCCTTCTAGTTGGTGCTAGAGAAACCAGGGAGTTGGTGCTTCCTTCTAGTGGGTGCTAGAAAAAAACAGAGAGTTGGTGCTCTCAACAAGTTGCATCTTGCAAAATAGAGGTTGTAGCCTCACAATGAGTTGGTGCTCATATGTATGATAATGTAAAGAATGTAAATAATACTTATCATATAAAGAAAAAGAGTTTTTTACCCTGTATGGGTTTCCTCTAGAAATATCTGTCTCTTTGTTTCTCATATATGTGACTGATGTTGAATGTGCCATTGTTTATTTCCCTCCATTATTGTCATCATCATCGAGTGCCTTGTAAAAAAATTTTCTTAAAGAAGCATAATTGTTTAAGAACGGTAAGAACTAATTCACCCCCCCCCCCC
>ML811943.1:9055-26140 GCA_009831015.1 Picea engelmannii
ATTCAAGCTTAGTTTATATATATTTTTAATTATTTCTGGTTTTTTTCCACTTTAATTTTTTATAAGTTTTTCTTTGATTTGGTAATTATATAATTTTATTTTTTAATTTTTTTTCTTTCTTTTTAAATTTCAATTCTTTTATTTTTCTTAGTTCTTTTTAGTTTTAATTTATCAAAACAAAATCCAATTATATTATTTTGCTAAATTTTTAAAATAGTGTTATTTAACTAGAATGATTTTCTATCTACTAAAGTAAAGGTAAAAAATGTGTTAAAAAAGATATTTTCCACTATATTTAAAAAAGTATGGAATCATAAATTAATTGAGAGGAAAAATTGTATTTTCAAAAATATAAATGATAAGAAATATTTTAAGATTGAACAAAGCATGGAAAAATGACTAAAAACACTGTTGATAAAAAAATAAAATAAAAAATAAAAAAGATTTGAAAATAAATGAAAAAACAAGCATTTAAAAAAAAATGGAAACACTATGTATCTTAAAATTTAAAATATCAAAAAACCACTTAAATATGGAAGGGGGGGTGCTACCGGTAGCACCATTTTTAAAAACAAGGTAAAAAACTTGACCCCCCAAAAAATGAGAAATATGTAGAGTTCTCATTAAGTTGGTAACTATGTTAGAGGTGATAATGAGAGTTCAACAGCTAAAACTGATATAATCTCAGTCTGGTTTACTTTACGAAGGTTTTCCAGATGCGCCACGGTCCATTCTTGACAAGACCAAACATAAGTCTGGACCACATGCCGATGGTATAGTTGGTTCAACACAAGCGAAACTTGTTGATCAGTTGTCAAATCAATTGCAACAATTGTCAATACAACAGACATCGGCCAGCCAAACCACTGGTTCGGTTGCTCCCCCTACTCAAACGTTGTATGTACACATTGTGCAATCGACGAACCTGAAGGCCACCTAGCAGCCTAACGGAAAGAAGAAACAGCGAAAGAAGGGTAAGGGGGATAAGAAACCCACCAACAATGCTGGCGAGGGCAACACATAAACGAAGAAGTCGAAGTTTCCATGTAACCTTTGCACGGAAGACCACCCGACTCACCTGTGCCCTCGGCTTGCAGAGGCCCGAAAGTTATTGGCACAGCAGTAGCCTGCTGTGTTAACAAACCCAATTCCACATGGGCAAAATTTAACTCAAGTCTCTTCGAACATGGATGGGGGCAGTCAGGAACCCCCTTAGTCGTCTAGTAATCCCTTGACCTCGAATGTTTATATGTTGAAAGGTGATTCTCACATAGCAACTAGGACACACGATTACGAAATGCCAAACACTTCTAATAAGGGCGAAGAAGCTGAAAACCCATATGTTCCTCTCTAGATCGAGAAGACATTGGACAAAGCAATGACACGCATCTCGAAAGGGGTGTTCAATAAAGCTTCCCGTAATCTAAACGCGAGGGCTACCCAAAACTACTCTATGATGGAGGATTTGTCACAAACCCCTTGTGCAATGTCTGCTTTGGAGGTCCTCCAGAGCTGCCCTTCGCAGAGAAAGGCTCTGTTAGTTGGCTTAGGATCCGGTGAGACTTGTAATCCAGGAATAATCATGCTTGATACGACTGACTTAAAACCTCGTCTCCCCTACCACGTGGCATTTTAGATAGTAGCAGCTTACACCATGAAAACTTTTACCCAGAATATTTTCTGCACGGTGGTTGATGAGGGTGCCTCAACATGCATGATGTTGTTGGCATCTTGGAAGGCCATCAACCAATCTATTTTGTCTCTGTCACCTACTTTTCTTATTTCTTTCGACGATCGTTCTTTCGTACCACATGGAATCATCCCTTCTTTCCCCATTCCGTTAGAGGGGAATACCATGTGTGTCGAATTTGAAGTGGTTGATGCGCCTCTCGACTACAACCTTCTGTTAAGGAGGAGTTGGACCTATGTTATGCATGCAGTGGTCATGACCATTTTTCGAGTCTTGTTGTTTCCACATGAGGGATGGATCGTGTCCATTGATCAGTTGTCCTTCTCCCATCCTGACCTTTCATCGGGGGCATCCACGGTCCCGATGATTGATAATCCACATCCCGATGTTGTCAATGTAGGGATTGGTTTTTGCCCACCTTTGATCGATACTTTCGATTACCCGCCCCCGTCTGGCGATGTCAAGTTCGTATCAGCTGTCCTCGACCAGCCTAAGGTTGAAATATTTCAAGTGTCGTCGACTTAATTTAATGATATGTGGACTCTTCCTTCCCCATCGACCACGATGGAAGGGACAAGGCATCATGGCATGGCCATGCCCTTGTCCGCAATAGAGGTTACATACTCAATAGTCCAGCAAGCTTCCACCAACCCGGATCCGAATCTCGCATAGGAGTTAGATCCAGTTCCTGAGCCTATTTGGGCTCAAGGTTCCCTTGCCAATACTAATTCTTTATACTTGGTATTGCCCTTAGATGAGGCGATTATCGAGGCAATGACTGGTCCAGACAGACCCTGCGATGATCTCCATCACAGATTTTATTTTCTCCCGAAGTTAAGAAGAATTGAGGCAAGTGAATTTGTGTTGACTATGACTCGAGATAGGTCTTGTCATATCAATCCTTTGGCTACGCACGCAGTTTACGTCGAAGGTAATATAGAAACCATCATTGAAATGATACCTATTAACATCTCGAGAACCCCTGGCGTCATAGAGAATGTCTTTGTCGGAGCGGAATACTCCCCTGAGGAGATTCGAATCTACACAGATTTATTTAAAGAATTCCGCAACGTTTTTGCCTGGTATTACGAGGAAATGCTAGGCATAGATCCAAGAATTGTTGAACATGAAATAATGATGTATCCTGATGCTAAGATGGTACGACAGAAGCTTCATCTAGTTAATCCTAGGAAAGCAGCAGCTATTAAGGCTGAAGTAGAGAAACTGCTCAAAGTCAGTTTCATCTACCCCATTTAGTTGACTCAATGGGTGTCAAACCCCGTTCCGGTCAACAAAAAGCAAGGAATGATTCACATGTGTATGGACTTCCATGATCTTAACAAGGCCTGTCCAAAGGATAATTTCCCCACCCCGTTCATTGACCAAATCGTCGATGAATGTGCAGGCTGTGAGGTCTTTTCTTTCATGGATGGTTTTTCAGGATACAATCAGATACAGATCAAGCCCGAATACCAATACAACATCATTTTTTTTTGTCCATTGGGTACATTTGCTTATCGGAAGATGCCTTTTGGCCTGAAAAATGTTGGAGCCACTTTTCAGCGGGCCATGTATTTTTCTTTCCACGATATCAAACACATAGTCGAGGCTTATCTCGATGATTTAGAATCACGATCTCGTAAGAGATCTGATCATCCTGTGCACCTTCGACTTATCTTTGAGCGATGTCGCTATTATCGAATTCGCTTGAATCCAAACAAATGCAATTTCTGCGTGACGTTAGGTCATCTTCTAGGTTTCATAGTTTTGACAACAGGGATCATGGTCGATCCTCTAAAGGTTGAGGCGATATTTCAATTGCCTCCCCCGTGCACAGTCCCTCAACTTCAAAGCCTACAAGGTAAAGCAAACTTTTTACAGTGTTTCATCGTAAACTATGCCAAAATCACTAAAGGGTTCATGCGTTTACTAAAGAAGGGAGTCCATTTCCATTGGGACGAAGCCTCTCATCACTCTTTTGAGGCGTTGAAATGCTCCCTTACATTTTCCCCTCTTCTTCGACCACCCAATTAGAATAAAGACTTCTTATTGTACTTGGCCATGAAAGAGTCAACCATCGGTATGGTCTTGGTTCAAGAGGACGATCTGCTTGAAGAGAATGTGATATATTACCTGACTTGAGGCCTGGTTGGACTAGAACTCAACTACTCCCATGCTGAGAAGTTGGTGTTGGCAGCAGTGCATGTTTTCCAACAGTTCCGTCATTATATCCTACTTCGCAAGACCATCGTCATCATCGTTGTGAATCTGTTCCAATACGTGTTGACACAACATGTGATCGACGAAAATATCAGTAGATGGATAGTTATCCTTCAGGAATTTGACTTGGATTTTGTTTCTGCGAAATCTAAAAAGTCATTGGTCTTTGCATAACTTATCTCGAAACTTCCAGTCGAATCAGGTGATGTTACGCCCGAAGAGTCGCCTATTAAAGGAGATATTTTTCTGATCGCGTTTTTGGACCCCTAGTATGGAGATATACTAGTCTATCTCCAGACTTTGAAGTGCCCCACCTCTTCTTCTCGTGATGAGCGTCGACATATGGACCATCAGGAAAAAAACTATCTCATCCTCGATGACACTTTGTATCATCGAGGTGTAGATTGTATCCTTTGCCGGTGCCTCACCCATGAAGAAGCAGAACTCGTTCTTAATGACTGCCACACTGGAGCATGTGGTGGTCATTTGTTTGGGTTGGAAATAGCCCAAAAGATTCTATGAGATGGTTAGTTTTGACCGACGTTAATCAAGGATTGTGTTGAATTGGTCAAGAAGTGCCACCCGTGTCAGATCTTCTCACGGAAGATGAGGGCACACCCCACTCCCATGTTTCTGGTCATCACAGTTGGTCCCTTCACCAAGTGGGGAATTGATTATACTACATGCCACCCCCCTTCAGCTAGGGGGAACCATTATATCATCATAGCAGTAGACTACTTCACAAATTGGGTCGAAGCTATGCCAACGTTCAAAGATGATGGAGAGACAGCAGCTCTCTTTTTGTTTAACCAAATAATAGCAAGGTTCGACATCCCGAAAGAGATTGTCACTGACCATGGCAGTCACTTTCAAAATAAAATGATGTCTGAGTTAACATCAAATCTTGGGTTGAGGAAAGAGCATTCATCACCCTACTACCCACAAGAGAATGGTCAAGTGGAAGTTGTGAATAAGTCCCTCAAGACTATTCTGTAGTGAACGATCAATTCATCCAAGTCAAATTGGCATTTGATGTTGTACTCGGCGTTGTGGGCCTACCGAACGCCTGTAAATACTGCAACTAGTTTCTCACCTTTTCAACTCGTTTATGGGCTAGAAGCAGCCTTGCCAATAGAGTGTCAGATCCCATCTCTAAATTTGGTAGTACAATTATTTCCAAACACTTCACCGCTTGAGGAACACTAATTATATCTCGAGCAACTCGATGAGCAATGTCGTGACATAGCCTTGGCCAATGATGCTCACAAGGAAAGATTCAAGTGTCAGTATGATCGGTCTGTTCGTCCTTGAATTTTCTCTGAAGGCGACCTTGTCCTGGTCTACGACCAAGATAAGGATCCCCTGGGGGTAGGAAAGTTCAAACCCATGTGGTTCGGACCTTTCATCGTGAAGGAGGTACTAAAGAAGGGCGCTTATCGTCTGGTAGACTTTGAGGGAAATGCTTTGGCAGAGCCTAGAAATGGGCTCTACCTCAAGAAGTATTACTCATAGGTGGGTTGCCTTGAGTGACTTCTTGTACATATGTATAGTTCTTATACAATTAGTTTTTTGTCTTTTTTTTTTATAGACGTGTCATTTTTTATGTCATCTTTTTCACTATGGCAGATGTCAAATGAATCAGAGGTGTTCGTTGGGTTTGTTGACAAATCTAGTTGGCACACTCAAAGGCTTTCTTCTGCAGCTTGGGTGATTTTCACACCACAAGGCCAGTTGCTATCTTCTGGAGGTATCTGTTTAGGTGATTCCACAAACAATGTTGTCGAATACAACGTAGTAATAGAGTTTCTTCGTGACGCTTTATCGCATGGTATCTCTCACCTCCGATTCTACTTAGATGCACAACTGGTTGTGTCCTAGTTGAAGGGGGTTTTCCATGTTTACAATCCTACTCTACACCGACGATTCCTTAGGGTACGTCTCTTAGAGCGAAGCTTTGATTACATTATGTATATCCATGTTCCTAGGAGATTGAATCAAATTACAAATACTCTATCTAATCATGTATTAGATTGGCATATTGCACACACATAAGAAAAATCACACACATACACATGTAAATACATTTGTAAATAAATGTAATCCATAAGACATAAAAGATGTAAATACACACGCACACACATATATATATATATCAAAAGTCTCAGAGTACATAGGTGGGCGTGAGCGCCTAAAAAATAATATGTCCAGTACACGTCATGGGGATTATTCCCTCAAAGATAAACAAAAATTTCTCTCGGCACGTAAGTAGTCCATCCTAGCTAAGGGCGGGCCCTGTTGGCCCTGCCATAGTGAACCATGGCATTTTCCAAACACCAAAAAATATGAACTCAGGTCCGTGGAACCCCAACTACATGAGGCTGCATAGATGGTGGGAGATCCTCGATCTTGTCCATAGGCATTGTACGAGTGAGCGCGGTCAAGTTCCACTCCACCCATCTCAACACTCTCTCAGCCTCTCTGGCTGGAGGTCCCCCTACTACTGTTGCTAGTCCAGGGGCCGCTGTTGGTGCTGCCTCTGGTCGAGGACACCACCTTCTCCTTGCAAAATCTGTTGGACGCACTGGTCCCACATCTGTACATAATAGATACATAGTTGTCAGATACTTTGGTACACATAAAAATGATATATATAAAAAGAAGCTAAAAATTAAAAAAAAAAATTAAAAACAAACATACCCATCTCTCCCCGCTCATCTCCACGAGTTACGGGCATGTCCAGGTCACTGGAAAAGTTGATCCCGGCATAGGGGTAGTCCTCTATCGTCGAAATCTGCCATGCCCACCAGTCAAAAAAGGTGTCATCAAAGGCCTCTATGGTCCTTCCACCCCCCTGTTGTGGTAGCAATGTTGCCCATAAACACACCGTTGGGGCAAAGGTCACATGCCCCTGCACTGTCTCTTGAGGACTGAGACTGGGTACCCTCTCGAAAAAGAAAGAGCATAATATAGTGTCGAACCCAAAGTTTTTGTTGTTCCGCCCGCAACACTCAATGAGTTGTCTCTTCATGCAGTCTAGCATGGTCATACTCCAGTCGAATATTCATGCATTCAAGCACTACACTACACGATGCATGTCTGCCTGAGAGGCTTGATGTAAAGTCGCAGATATAATGATCCACCCAATGAGTAAAACTATCACTTTCAGTGATAGGTTGGTGATCTTGTTGATCGGCACCTGAGAACCTACTTTCTCAGTGTCGGGCTTGCAATGTATTTCAATCAACTCAGCAATGCTGTGAGGCCCAGGGGGAAAAGCACACAAGTTTATTGGTTCACCTCTCCTTGAGAGGCTAGTCATAAAGTAAATGTCTTCAATCATTGGAGTCAACGATTGCCCCTCGAGCATAAACATCTTAGCATCGGGATGCCAATAATCTACCAAGTCATTCAACAGCCTGGGTTTTTCCCTCATGAATGGACATCGAAAGAACTTCCACAAACCACATTGTCTCATTGTGCAAATAGATGCAAGTTCCTCTTTGACCAAGTTATCTATATCCTCATGCTCCCTCTCTCTCCAGTAGACATACATCTTGTCAATGACAAGTTCACAGGGGAGTTAAATCTTGTATTTGCTTTTTTCTTTACCTTTTTGAGGGTGTACATGGGATGTAGTGAGCACAGTCGCGTATGCACCCAAGCAGAGTATTTTTTTCACGTGGGCATACATGGGTTGTCCTTGGACAACCTGCATACATGCAGGGATGCCCCTTTTTAACAGTGTGTTCCCCCCAAAAAATTAAAACTAATGCAAGAAAGAAGTATGGAAATGCAGGAGGAGCTAGTTTGTACTTACTTGGTCCGAGCAGAGGTTCATTTCATCCTCTAAAGCTCCCGGAATCAACACTTTTAGAAAAGGGATGTTTTTGGCTTTTTGGTCAATTCTCAATTTGCAATGGTGATAATAAGCTGCCAGCTTCTATTTATAGACTATTTTGGCCCTTTTTGTCATTTTTTGGACCCTTTTGTCATTTTTTCTGGCTTGAAAATCATTTAACATGGTTCTAGAGTTTCTCATTGGATGATAAGATACACTTCACTTTTGGTTTTGAAATTTTTTTGGGAGCTTGGTCATTTTTAAAGATTCTTTGGTAAAACTTGTTTTTCCAACTTTTTGCATTTAAGTTAGGATTCCACCTCCACTTTTTGCATCTCGTTGTATTTTCCACTTTGCCATAGGATTGATTCCACCGAATTGTGACACAGAACCATCATTGCTGCTTTAGAAGTGTCGTAATTTAGTGGTAGAGCCTGCCTCTACATGGATGCCCTAGGTAGATCATGGTTGCATTTTTGGTGTCCATGTTGTCATTAATGACTTTAGGTTCGGGATTCCTTGATAATCTTGTCCTGATTATGAGATTGAGCCTCATACGTCTGATATGTTATCACTCTTAACCTCACCCTCGGGACTCCCAGAAAACGAGTCTTCTTTTAAGCCCTTTTCAGACTCTTTAAACATGAAAAGATTGTTGAGCGATCTTGTTGTTCTTCACGCTCGCCAAACTAAAAATTGAAGGCACATCTGCCCAGTAGTAGTTTACCCCTTTTTCGGTCTAGATGATCAATTTTATGAAAAAAGGTATGCTCTAGGAACTCTGGTTTGCTAGAAGAGTATTCTCAGGTATAATTTTAACCCTTTTTTGGGCCCAAGGGACTAAATTTACGAAAAAGGAACCCCCACGAAGTCCATAGTTAAGCTCTTTTCAGCCTCCCTAAAATTGAAAAGATTTTCGAGTGAGCTCATTTCTTCACACTCATTAAAATGGTCGAGCAGAACACATCTTAGTGAGTCCATAGTTAAGCTCTTTTCAGACTCCTTAAAAGTTAAAAGATTGTCGAGTGATCTTGTTCTTTCACACTCGTTAATTGGATCAAAAAAACATCTACTGGCATGAGTTTACCCCTTTTTTCAGCTTGTAGATTAAGGAGGAAAAAGGTGCACCTCGGGAGATTCGTCTTTCCAAGAGAGTTCTCCTAAGTAGATTTTATACTTTTTCGGGCTAAGGAGACTAAATCTAGAAAAATTCTACGAGTCCATAGTTAAGATCTTTTCAGACTCCTTAAAATTGAAAAGATTGTCAAGTGATCTTGTCTTTGTCAGACTTGTTAAAATGGTTTTGAACAGACGTCTTTTCGGTGCTAGTTTACCCATTTTTCGAACCAACTAGACTACCTTCGAAAAAGGTACCCCAGCGGAGTCTTCTTTTATGCTTTTTCAGGCTCTTTAAAAATGAAAAACCATCGAGCTTACCTTCTCTGAGCTCATTAAACATACATCAAAGGGGGATTTTGTGTGTTATCAATCGCATTTGCATCTCTGTGTCTTTGGCCTAATTTCGGCTCCATGTTTCTCTCAACTAAACCTTTGAAGCATGTCTTATACGTAATCCTTGTAGCACTTTGCCTCTGCGTTTTGACACCTTGACCCATGGAGGAATTTTCCCGAGTGTCTTTTTCCTGAACATGTCTTCGTGCTCTAAGAATCAGTGTGTTCCTTACGCTTGGAACTAGTATGTTTGTGACACCCATTCCTCCTTTGTAATGTAGCATTATTTTATTATTTTTCAAGCTTTCCAAAATTATTGAAAAAGACAAAAAAATCAAATATACCCCAAAAAGAGGATGGGAAAAGTATTTTCTTTTTATGGAAACACAATGAGTCACCCTTGGAAAAGGCACATCCTTTCATTTGTTCATCAAGCTTTGGGATTTAATATGACCTTAGGGAGTTGTTCTCGCTACATAGTATTGTGTCCTCCTCCATTTAGTTATTCTTCCAAACACATAGAGAGTTTGTGTTGCCTCCTGCATCGTGAACTTATGTCAATGCCATGATGCCTGAGTCTGATCATCTGTCATGCTATTATCCAAGGGAAGTTTTTACTTAGCTTGAGTCTTCCCTTCTGCATTTTGTCTCTTGTCCTCATGCCCGACCATCCCAAAAGTCCAATCAAGTCCTTGTTCGAAATCACTGAAGTTCTATGCATGATCACCAAGATCCTCTTGTCTATTTCTGACTAGTTGTCGAAGACCTCTGGGTAGTGAATTTGTACACTCACATTACACTCCTACGTGAGTTTTGAAGATATTGAAGTCGTTGCTCAAGCTCTGAAGGCCTCATATCCATCCATCAGGCATCATTGGCTTCTTGAAGATGGATACTATACATGTATATCTTTGATTTTGAGATGTAGATCCATTGTGTATTTCTCACAGATACATGTTATATAGTTATATGACATGGATATGCAGTGTATTTGATTGGCATCCATGATTTATTTCATCCCGAGCATGGGTATGCCCGCTTCGGTGAGACAATTATTATTTTTGCAGATGGCACCTCCCGAACTCTGGTCCCGAAATCACTTGCTTCGTACGTTAGTGAAGATTTGTAATGTATTTAAGCCATCAGATGCTCTTATGACCTCACACATTAGGGGTCATATGTTATAACCCTAAATTTCACCATACATGCATCCCTGGCATCAGACCATCTTACTTGCTATTTTTTCCAAGCCATCACTAAGCATCTCTTCTTAAAAAACATATTTTTGAAGATGTACGTGCCATGTACACCTACTGCACCACTACAGCTCACGTGCATATGCTAGATGCACCATTACAACCCACGCATGCCCACAAATGTTGCAAAAATTAAAAAGTTGCAAGGAATTCATTGAGATTACGGGCTATTGGGTAGTTTTCCAACTGTCCCACTGCCTATAGCCCATCACTCAACTGAATAACCATCCTTTTGTCATATAAAATGAGGTTATGGGGTATCATTCCAAAGCTAAGCATAAGAACATTGAAACTTTTCCCATTTCACTTTCCCCCCTTTCCCTAAGAATTTGCAGCCACATTGTGGGTTTTGAGCCAAAATTCCCTATTCTTGCCTTTTTCCTCTATTGCAAGTCTAATCCATTCCCTAGAGAGAGCTGAAGAGGTGAAATATACATGGAAGCAGTTGGATCTTGGTGAAGAGGAGCCCAGACTAGGTTCGAGGAGAAGTCGTCGATCTCATTGTAAGTAAGCTTTGTGATTCTAATAAAAGTACTTTTTCTGTCCCGCCATATGATGTGTTCAATATTTATGTTTGTTTCATGTTTTATTATAACATCTAACCCACTAATTGATATATGAGATGCATGTTTGTAGTTCTTTGTTTGTTTGTTTGTGAATTCAAGTCAGCCTTGGGAGGAGACTTGTAGTCGAGGAGCAATCGATCGTAAAAGGATCGACATCGAACGTGGAGTTTAAGTTAGAGTTACCGGATCTTTTCATCTTGTATTCTTGTATGAATGTGGGGTATAGTCAGGCTAGTCTAAAGAGTAGGAGACTTTTAGATGGTTAGATCTGCCTACATGTTGAACCCTAGTGTAGTCCATAAGGGGGTTTTCCTGCTATAGCAAGAATGGCACAATGACTTGTCAATAGGACCTCCTAGTAGAAAACCTATCCCAAAGAGTGACCCACTTACTAGGGTGCAATGTCAACCACCAAGGTGAAACAAGGAAAAGAGAATAATTTGTAGGCAGACATTACATAATCAAATGCAGTTAAAATGAAACAAACTCAAATGCCTCAAATATTGAAATGGCACTCACCATAATACCTAGCTTCTACCTCATGAAGCAAGACCCAATGTCTTCTAGAAGCAAGTTGATGTGGTGTATATCCTCATGATAAACCTGGAATTCTTGTGGCAAGGTGGGTCTTTGTCTGTTCAAGTGGACATTGTTGGTCAAGTTGTCTCTCGGTACTCCATGTTTGCAACCTGAGGGCCTAGAGACATCATCTCCTTAGTTATCTTTAGGAATTGGGGATAACACAATTTATTGGACAAAAGGGTCAAGGAGACCCTAGAAACAACCACTTTAAGCAACCCTAGCAACAACAACCCTAGTAGCAACCTTTTCAAAGAAGAATGAAAAAGGGGCAAGGACAACCATAACAGTTGCATTCATGTATGCTACAAGCACAAAGTGATTCATCCCTTTGTTAAGAGAAACTTTAGTGATAACATTCATACCTGAATATCAAAACAGTAGTGATATTGTAGGTATATAGGGTTTCTATTTCTCAATTAGCTTCCCCATTGTAGTTGCCTGTACACTACAAGAACAAAGTGATTCATCCCTCTCTTAAGAGAAAAATTAGTGATAACATTCATACCCGCATATCCAAACTACAGAGATATCATTTGGTATATAGGATTTATATTTCTCAATTTCCTTCTATTATGGCATGAAGTTGTTAAGATTCACATGAAGTTGTTGTGGGTCAATTCATCCTTAGATTTTTAATTTTTTATCCTTAGTCTTGTTTAAGGTTTACTTTGATCTCCTCCTTATGGTCTTCTTAGGTCTTACCACAAATAAATTAAAGTTGATGTTGGCCCATACCTTTGGTTTATATCTTCATTTCATCACAAGATTAGACAACTTTCACCATCACCCTTATGCCACCACTACCCTGACATGTTACCACTTCCATTATGTGCTTAAACCCATCCACTATGTCCCTCTACCCGTTAGAAGGTCAAATCAAATTTGTTTTAGTACGTTGCCATATCATCAAGAAATTTTGCAGTGCATCTCAAGTACATCTTCCCTCATTACCATTATTGCACTTATGAGGCTTTTGTCAACCGATCTCCTTTTTTTCAGCATTCATGATTTAAAGGAAATAATTTGGGATTTAGTCATTTAAGGATGTCTAGCTATTTTCTCAAAGATTTAAAATTTCTCCTAGTTCGACGCTGCAGAAAATCCTAAGTTCAGACAGGTGCTGCAAAATCTGCTGCTGACTGGCTGGCGGAGGGGAATTGGAGGTTAAACCTATTGCATGGGGTTTCGTCCAATATGAATCCTATCAACTTAGCAACCATAGTGTCCAGGTACTCCTTGAGTTGTTTAAGCTCTGTTGAAGATCAGATTAAGGTTGTGCTTACGTTTTCCCCTCCTGGGCACTGCAAATTGATGATCCACATTACGAACCTACCCCTTTTACCTTTACTGTCACAAATTCTTAGCCATTTGCAGTGTTTCAGCTTCTTCTACTACAATTGAGCAAATCTTGATGTCAAATCCATTGTTCCTATCTCTTTCTTGACCCTTGTTGTTTATACTGTGAAATCTATTGTGGATTATGTTGTGAATCCCATATTTTGGTGTTGCGAACCTGTACATCAAACTCAACATCATTACCCTCTGATCACATAGCCTGTATAAACCGATTTCCTTTAAATTTTCAATTATTATTTCAAGTCTAAAGTTTATCTACGTTGGAAATTTAAAGAGCCTTTTTTATTAAAGTTGTGATAACCTTGCAAATGTTGGTGAAGTGTTAGCTTAAAACTTTGGCAGTTGCTTCCTCCTTGCATATCCATTTTCCTGAAGGCTTTTCTTCCATGTCTTAACCATCAATTTCCCTTTCATAAGATCAAAATTCAAATAGACAAGAAAACTATGAAGCCTTAAAAGAAGCTAGCTTTAAAAAATACCATCATCCCAAACCCTAAGACCTATGTTCTTTGTTTGACCTCTCATATCCCTCAGATTATTGTATTATTTTTCCTCCTATAATAGCAAATGGATACACCACAACAGAAGAAGGCTCACAAGGGTGGGTGTGTAGTCAGGACCAAGCCCTATGATATGCAGTTATTTGATGCTAAACCTTTGATCAGAGAGGTCTTCCAGTGAGTTGGATGTTTCAATTTCTGTCAGAATATGCAAAGGAGACACACTGAGGTAGCCAGAGAGTTTTCCTTGAATTTTGATAAACTAAAGTGGGAACCTTGAACTGTAGGTATATGAAGCCACCATTGCAGCAGCCACTGAGATACCCAACATTGGTGAAATATGGTTTAAATCCATGAATCTTAATGCATCATTCTCTAAAGAGTTCCTCAAACCATAATGTCAGGGAAATAACCTATCAAAGGGAGTGCATAGGAGCCACTTGGTTGAGGGATTTGACAATATGTTAAGGGCGATCCAGAGATATTTCACCTGTGAGGGAAGATTCAATATTATTTACCAATACCACATTAGACTTTTGTTGCACTTCACAAGCAAAGACCTCATGAACCTCCCTTTCTATTTGTTTAGGAGTATTGGGAAAATGGTTGACAGGGTCCAAGCCAAGTCCAAGGCTATGGAAACAAGTGGTTTTCACTCAGGTTTGATTAGGATGCTTGTGATGGAGGATTTGAAGAAGAGAAACATAGCTTGGGAGCAGTTCATTTCCTCTACATATATGCAATTAAATGTAGCTCCTACTCCTCAATCTAAGGTGCAGAGCCCTCTGCAAACTGATAGTGTTGTTCACACAGAGACAAGTAAAAAGAGAAAAGGAAAACACATTGCTAAATATTATGAGACTCCTAATCAACAATAAGAAGAAGAAGGGGGATCTCATCACTCTCCACAAAGGGATTTTTCACCCCAACCAGCTCCAGAATTAGCAGAAATTCCCTCAGCTAAAACCACAGGCAAAAAAGGGAGAAGATTACTCTTCTCCTCACCAACTGCTACAGTTGAGACCAAAACTAGGAAGCCCTTCACTATGTCATCAGACAAGAAGGAAACTGTTGAACAAGAACTCATAACAAAATATCATGTCAAGAGGAAGGATAAGGGTAAAATTGGGACGGTTGAAAAACATGTTGAAGTCATAGACATAACCACTCCCCCTAACAACCCTACCTTCAAAAGATAGATCAGACAAATCTCAGAGATGCTAGAAACGATATTTCTCACTTGAAGGGAGGAGGATTGGCTAAGAGGAAAAAATCAAAGGATCTAATGGATATGTATTTGGAAACCATTGACAAAGCCAGGTTTACAACAAAGAGATTTCTGCCCCTTCATAGGAAGCTTAGGAATCTATACAGGAAGAACATGGATTTACAATCTCAGATCAGAAAGATCAAGCTGAAGTTATAGCCTTTCAAAGATGAATTAGCTCAAAGAAATATGAATGTGTTAGCTCAAGCTGCAACCAGAAGGAGTACCAGACTCAGGAGGTGAAATGAAGTAGCTGAAAGAATCTCAATTTTGAAGGTGGTTATCCTTGCATTTTGAATTTTTGGTGGGAAGTATTATGCTTATACCTGATTTTGCATTCATACACCCTATTTGGAGGCTTCTACAGGATTATATACCTTTGGCAAAGGTTTTTGGGTATTTTTGGCTCAAACTACACAAATCGGACAACTACAGGACATTTCGTAGTGCTTGGCGCTACGAAATGATCTACACAGACATAACCTACAAATACGCTTTGAAATGATCTACACAGACAGTAGATGCAACTTCACTATGAAATTTGATGAGAAATGGTATACACATTCAGGCACTACAGAATTCGCTACGAAATTCGCTGTGAAATCTACTGCTAACTAGCTGATACAGTCAACGCTACAAGATTCGCTACCCGTTCCTGTTTTGATGGGTTTTGAGAGAATCAATGGTCACCTTATGGCTAGTGGAGCATAGAAAAGATGATTGGAGGTCAGTTAGAGCTAGAGGTTACCTAACAATGAAGGAGATGCGCTCAAAGGACACCTCACTATGTAAAGATTATGGTGTTAGGATGGTTGCCAACATTTCCCCTGTTTATAGCAGTTTGTTTTTTCCACTTGTATAGGTGTAATATTTTCAGTTTTAGGTGGGAGAATCATATGTTAGAGGATAAAACTCGCATCATATGTTGTCATTCCTTTTTTAGGCTATAAATGCATCTTAGATGAACATTTTTAGGTTCAAATGGTTGAGCATAGACTCTCTTAGTAATGTTTTAATGTAACAGAGCCAAACTCTGGTTTTTATGTATGAGATTTGAGAAATTTTTCCTAATAGAAGTCAGATTTCTTTTCCAATCATTTTACTTCTTTCTCACTCTTATTTTCTCATCATTGAATGATTCAAGTGATGTATTATAGTTGTGTTACAATGTATGTTTGATTGTGATGTTGTTGTGATTATTATCGGCGTTTTAAAGCTTAGAATAAATAAGTTCTTGGGTTTGAGATTTTTCCTCATTTGTCCGCTAGTAAGGCCTGATGTTGATAGTAGACTATTCATCCTTCTCATTAAAGTATTTCATTTATCCACACTAATCTTTAAATCACTAACTAAAGTTAGACAAGACCTCACTTGCTTTTACATCTTGCCTGGAAATTTCTGTGTTTGTGCATTGCTATGCTAAGTTTTATCAATTTGACACTTTATCATAAATTTACCATTACAAACCTATTTCATGGATACTAGGCTTATCCTCTAGCAGTCTGAGGGTGACTCTCAATACTAAAATTCTTGAATCCGTTTCTAGGGAATAGGGTGATCTATCTGAGGGTGACTCTCAGTGCTAAATTTTTGTGATGGACCCACTGCTTTTGGGTGCAAATTTTGTGATGATATCGTTACAAACTTGTAAGACGTGCTTGTTATCATTGAACTTCAGTGACCTTCCCACGACATTCTCGAATCCACTTGTCGCATCGCAGGAACAATCCATATAGACCTTGCCACGACCTTTGAGATCTTTATACAATTTCGAATACTGTCCCCACATAAATATATGAAGCCGTCTTCCGCCTCTCTCCCCATTATGGCTTATGCACTCCTTCGAAAGAGCAATGAAATGATGATCACGAAAATTTAGACGGAATGAACAGGGACCTACATCGTTGGTGATAAACCACACTATCGCACAACCGTGTGGGATAGTTTGTGGTAATTCAAAGCAGAATAACACTTGTTGTCTCCCTCTAGGACAAAAAGTCACGCTTTCAAAAGAATTTCGTTCTTCCAAAAAAAATTTGAACACCGACCATCTCATCACCCACTTTTCCCGTCAAGATGAAATTTGATAAGCAGTCGCTAGAGGGAGATTTCTGCACAAATTTCCCAACTTCAATTAGGACAAGAACAAGTATCAATTGCGCTTTTCTATTCATATTGTGATATCGCTCGAGGTTACACAGCCAACCATGCACCCCCACACATCAACCAGAACACCACTAGAATACTCCCACGTTTCTTAATTAGCACAGAATATTAAAAAAAGCACAATTATATGAATGAATGATTGGTGTGATGAACAGAGGTACTCACCAAAAAATTGCAAACATCTTCCCAGAA
>ML811944.1:0-41489 GCA_009831015.1 Picea engelmannii
TTTATTAGGGTGATTGGACACTTTTGGAAGCAGGGCCGAGTTATTGAGGGTTTCAACCTTCTATTGGAGCGTGGCATTCTTCAGCTGGAGAGTTTGGCATTCATATCTGCTTGTATTGATCTTCATTTCTTATTCATCCTTTGGAGGCATTATTTTGTATTAGCGGGAGCATTTTGTAGCAGCTCTTATCTATTGTCTATCTTCTCGGCCATCTGTTGAGCATTCCAGATCGGCATCTCCATTGTAGCAGGTTTCTCTATTTTATGAATAAAGAAGAATTGAGATGTTTTGGCTTGTCTATCTTATTGCATATGGTTGAGGTATGTTCCATGGTTATCTCTTTCTGTTATTTGCTGCATACACACATATAAACACATCTAAAGGGTAGATCAACAAAGTGTTTGACGAAATACCTCACTCAGAAAAAGTTTTAAAAAGACACCAAAACAGTGATGATCCTTGCATAATGGCTTGGGATCATTACACATCCTTGGAGCATGTAGTACGTCTTGAATGGCATGTCGCGGTATAAAAAAATGAGTCAATGAATTTGTGTGGCCTAAAAACTTGGGCAAATGTTAAACCTTATAAAATATTGAGCACTCGCTGAATTAATTAATTGATTAATTAATTAACTAAAGAATGAATTTATTAAGCATAATTACTAAGGGTCTAGGTGTTTGCAAATAAAGATTTAACTAAGACTAAGTCTAAGTGAGTGAGAGACTAAAAACTAATTTTTTAAGTTAAATGATGAGGGGATGAAATAAATCAAATTAAAAATCAATGAAAATAAAAGTAAATCCTAAGGAGTGATCAATACACTTGTGCAAGTAAATAATAAATTAGAATTTAAATTGAGAAAGGAATAAAGCGAACAAGAATGTGTAAGCATATAAAGGTATCTAAGTATAGTCTAAGTAGAGAACATTCCTACTATAACTCAACTCTATTTTACAAAGGCGTCAGTCATAAATGTGAAATAAAGGTAATAAAGGGACACTAGGAGTGATTTTAGGAGAGCTTTTAGGATGGGTGAAGGAAATTGACATTTAATTTAAGTAAATTGTGGATTTATTGGTGAAACTAAGTGAACATGTGACAAGTGTATGGGCGGAATAATTCCTAATTAAATTTAAAAAAAATGAATTAAATGTACAAATGTTAAGTTGGTGTTGAGGAAAAGATATGAAATAATCGTACTCAAGCATTTTCAGATCTTGCTTGGCTAATGCAATATAGATGGGAATATCACCCTATGTTTATAATCTCAAAAAATTGTTTCCTAATCCACAAGTATTAGTTACAAAGGCTTAGGCTAATTTTAAAAAATAGAAGATTGTTGTAAAATTCAACATTTTTATATAATTTTCTGAATATAACAGATGCAAAAGTAAATGTGGAGACAAAAGAAAAAATATTAAGTCATATATTAACACATATGAGACATAGTAGAAATAGCTTATTTCATTCCAAGAAATCAAAATAATCGTTCTCTTTACAAAACTCCCTGAGGGAGTTTGGACAAAAGTCAAACTTAGATATCCTCGATGAAAACCATATAAAAAGTCTCTGAGAGGAAGTAAACAATTGAACTTTAAAAGATGGATGAACTTGCCACAGATTGCTTCCCACTCGATTCTGCAAAATATCCTTTATCAGTCATGAAATTTAATTCATAAGCAGACAAGTCTACACAGAGTATCAAAGATAAATCAACACCTCTAAAAACAAGTGTCTGAATGATGTAATTCAACTTTGAATCTTGTTGTCTACAATAGGACCCTGCTATCATAAAAGAGAATTAGGATTTTAATGAATTGAAGAATGAATGAAAACTGAACTATCTCAACAAATCTCAAGAAAAAACCTTAGTATGTTTTCTCCTTCTATTATCCTCTTGTTCTTCCTTCTCATTTTTCTTTTATTCATCCCAAATTAGTTGAAGTAGTTCAACTACTTATTTTAGTTAAGTTAACTAAAAATAAACTAACTTTTAGTTAGGGGAAGAATTAATATAATAATAATAATAATAAGGGTCTTTTAATAAATAATAACTAGTAGGTGGGACCCCTTGTGACTCCTTTTAGTTTATTAAAAAAATAAACATAACTAGTTAATCAATCAAACACATCCATCACTGTGGCTCCCATAATCATTCTCATAATTTTGAAAATTAAATATCGATTATATTTTAAATCATATCCAAACATATAATATCCAAAATATCCAAAAATAGTATGTTGTCCAAAAACTTTAGCAGTCAATTGTTCTCAACAAAACAATAATAAAATATACTCAAAAACCATATTTTCCACTTTGGGAGGAAATTTTCCCTTTGTTGCTACTATCTCCTTTTGACTTTCCTGAATTAGCCTAAGGATGTGTGGAGCATTGATGCTTGATCTCACTGATGATATGAGAACAATCATCTCTCAAGTGCATGAAGGATGAAACAGATTTGGTTGAATCACTTGAGGGAGAGGAGGGGGCAACAATAGCTTTTCCTTTGTCATGCATGTGGTGGGATTCAATTTTGAGTCTTTTTCTTGCGTGGGAGGACTGTATAGGTGAGTGCACAAGGGAAATCTAGACATTTGGGTTGATAGGTGGAGGAGGAGAAGGTAGAGACAAATTTGACCAACCACAATGTTGGGAGACTGATGGGTGAAGAATCTCTTTCCATCCGTCATTCTCGGGAATTTCAGGTTTCAATGAAACATGAGGGGGGCCAGGGATACTAGGGACATGTTGGGGTTGTAAGGGAGGCCTCTCCGGTCTAAGTTGGACTACCCCTTGTCCAATCCAATTGAAAAATACAGCTTGGAAGAGCTGGTTTAACTCTTGTGGATATGCATCAAAATGTACTGAGAATCTTGTCCTTTTAGGCCCTCTGTTCTAATTCCCTTTGCCCCTATTATTTCGGCCATGGATTCCTCGACTAAAGAATCTCATCCTGTATGTAGATTTTATTAGAAAATATCTTCTTAAACAAACCATACATTCCATCTCTTAATATGAAACAAATTTTGGCTCATCGATCACATCAGACCCATGCAATCCAATCCATAAAATTCATTTAATAATTGTCAATGAGCAGACGGTGAATAAGGGTTCTAGGGTATCTAAGGGGGTTGTATTGAGCGTAAAAGTTATAAAATGAAAGGGATTAAGAACATTATTACTTCTCCACAATTCATTAAACAATCGACTTTGCAACAATAACAAAATCATTTCAGTTGTGATCCATATTTTTTTTATTTCTTAGTCGATGTAATACAGATTTTTTAATTTAATTTTAAGAACATGGCATGAAAAATGAATCTGGGATCATGAGGGGATTCAAAATGAGAGAAAAAGTGAGAAAATGATAGGAGATTTAATGGATACTATTCATAAAACAAATAAAATAATCAACAATCATAACTCTGTATTAAAATCAATCCAAAAATTACCAACATTCATTGTTCCTCGATTGTATACAAAACTGCTTGTTGTTTCAATAATTAAATTTCCCATAATTCCTTAATTCATAATAGTATGTGTAATCATAACTTAAAAAAAATAAAAATCCATTCAACAATATTGTTTAACAAAACGTTGATCCCTTCTTCCTTTTTTTTTTAAATAATCAAAACATGCACAACAATATGCTCAACATCTATCCCTGATAATCCATAATGCACCACGATAACAATCAACATCCATTGTTTACCAATAAAATATCGGGCCCAATTAAAATGTACACATGTCTCTTTTCAAAACATGAACAAACTTCAAATCATGCCTAGTTATACACAGGTCTTCATCATATCAATCGACAAAATCTTGAAATAAAACAACAATCAACCCAAACATAAAGCTTGAGCCTTATCTCTGTGGATATAAATTACTTTTAAAACAATTAGTAGTATGTATGATGATTCCAATATAATATATTAAGCGAGCAAGACCAAACTGACACACGTGCATCTTTTAAACTTCCCATAACCCTGATTGGGCTTAGTAAAATTCACGCAGGTGTTTTCATATGCAATCAAGACCACACTGGTTAAAACACAGTGAGAGAAACCATAATGAATAGGAAGACAATCTTTGACTATATGAAACTGCTCGTTTCATTCTTATTCAAACAATTGTATCATACAAGGATGTGACAAACACTTGATGAGAGAGAATGTGTTTTAAAGACCTCCATAACCATTTCACTGATACCTAATACTTGACAACCCTGGAAGGTGCTTGAGGAGAGAAAAGACAATTAGATTCCAAATCAGGCTTTTTCAAAATCAAATGTAGAGAGGAAACAAGAGCCTGTTCATATTTTAAACAAAAAAACAGAGAGTTGTCAGTCTTCAGAGACTTATATCAACCACAAGAAAAAGTACATTTCGAACAAGACACAATAGTGAGCCATACAATATTTACTTATCACTCCAAGTCTCGACAACGAAACCAATAGTTTACACTTGAGGAGAGCAAAGGAAGGTAGAGTAAAATAACCTAGTTCACACATGTGCATCTAAACTTTCACAGAAGATACGAGGGTTAAATTAACAGTGGCGGTTATTAAAAAAACACAGAGATATAACATGTTTTTCCAACCCTTAAGAGCCGAACAACTTGACAACAAAAATAGTGAGAACACACATGTCCTTTTGGAAGAACGCCAAGATACAAGCTGTATTGATCCACAACCACATAGGCCTGTATTAATGTTAGGGGCCAACCAAGACTGGATCTTGGGACACTTCAGTGAAAATATACTAAGAATGGGCCATCAACCACGACTCGGGGTTTGAAGAAATGAATACAACAATTGTTGACAATTTCTCTGTGACTGGGTAAGGGTTACCACCACGATTGAGAGGAAATGAGTTAACCGATGGTGATACATATAACAAAAACCCTCAATCATCAATGGAGAGCCATATTGCACTAATGTTTACTTATTATTCCATAGAGAACCATCATGAAACTACACTGTCCGAGAGAAAAACCAACGCGCAACTTAAAAATACCCATTCCTTTCCTTGCAATTCCAAACATTTTATAGTCATAACAAAGAGCCATAACACCACATTTATACATAGTTGAAATTCTCAAGAACACACAGAATCCAAGCGTCATTGAGCCATAATTTGGTTCATACAATAGAGAATAGATCATGGATGGAGAGAAAAGAATCATACCTGTGGTAAAAATGCCTAAATGGTGATTTGTTTGAGCCTCCCTTCTAAAAACCTAAAAACATAGAGCTTCACAACCAATAGAGATAAATTTCAACAATGGAGCAATGCTAGGGCGACGAGCAATAGGGAAAGTATGGAGTGATATGCAATAAATGCACGTCGCTTCCATCACCTAGCCCCATTCAATTTGAAGTACGAGACAACCCAATAAGCATCAAATTCACCAATAATCAAACCATATAACCAATGTGTATTCAATGCCAAACCATCGTGAGATCTGAGATGATATCCATTGCATAGTGCGCCACCCAATATAGTTTAAATGTTAAGCCTTTCCATAACTCCAAACAATAATACATATTAACAATTCTATATGAGCCTCCATTCAAATATAATGAAATTTGCATAGTCCATTCACCAAAAAAATAGCATAATAGTTAGGACTAACACTAGTATTCCTTAACGTTTCATTCAAAACTTGCATATAGTCTTTTATTAAATCTCAAATACATAGTTTCTTTCCTTTTATTACACTTTAGGATCTTTTCATAGTCTTTTTTCTTTGTTTTGATCATGCTACCATTAAAATATCCCTTGCATATATGTGGCTAGGTAATCAATCATAAGAATTAGTAACAAGGTTATAACATAGCAACTATAAATAACATGCCCTCATACTTATAAAATTGTTCTGTTTCACAAAACGAATTCCACAATAATGTATTATCCACCTATTATCACGCCAAATGAAACCAACACTGCATCGTAAAAAATGTAGGAATGTGTAGGAAACATCAAAACAACAACAAAACACATGTAATATGTCTATCCTTGTGCCTCTAGTCTACAAGGGGGTCCCACCGACTAGTATTATATTATTAGCATAGTTAAATAATAACACTTTTAGCAATACGTTGCGAGTAGAACTGATCGTTACGATTTTAATCATCAACAATTGTCAGTAAGAAAAATTATATAAAACAAATGGCTGAGAGGAGGAATGGGGATGAATGGTTATGAGTAAGGTTATGATATAGAAATTATAACTTGGTTTTACTTGTGAGAGTTGAGATACCCAACTTGAGAGACAGAGTGGTAGCTCTACATTGTGAGGCCATCTGGGAGCTAGACTATTCGGGTTGTGTTTGTGCATGGACCCTTTGCGACTCAGGGAGATAAGGGGGGAGAAGAGTACCCATAGCATTGGCTGGGAGGTATCGGTGAAGTCTTCATGGTTAGAAATAGGGGAGATGGACAGATCGCAAGCATGGGAGAACATCTTCGACCTCTTGTCATTGACTATGGTATTTTATCAAGAATCGTATTTTATTCAGATTTAAGATGTAAAAGTTTTAAACTTCGGTAAAGGAACTTTGGTTGAGACATTTATTTTTCTGTGAGATGTATCTAGAATATTTGTGGCCCAGGAATTTTTTTTAAGATGTATTTAGATTAAAAATGATTTTTTCAGATTTACTTTTCCCTTCAGTGTTTCCATTACCGATGTACCCTCTGCAATTTTTTTTGTGGATTTTATAACCTCGGTGAATTTTTTTCTCTACATTTTTCCTTTTTCTACTCAAGGATTTGCTACTTATTCACCCAATGAATTTTCCCTGTGATATTACCTCTAATGGCCCTGTGATTCCTTCTTTTTATCTATGCGATTTTACTTAGTAAATTTATCAAGAATTGTCTCTTCTCCCAAAAACGAATTCACCCAGCCAAGCAATTTGTCTTTTCCATATCTATTGTTGGAAATATTTCTCAGCGAATTTAATGGGTGTTATATCCTTTCATTTTCCTTCGAATATCTCTATGTGTTTACCCTTTTCCCAGCGAAATATCATGGCTTTTCCTCGACATTTTTGAGAGCCCAAGGCTATCCATGTTCCCTTTTTATTCCCAGCATGTAATTACTTCAAGTTTCTCTGCATATAGCAGATCAGAACCGACCAAATTGTGTATGATCCTGGCATTAAGATTTGTTGTCTCTCTGAGAGTTATTCTTTCCTTGACCTATTCTTATGGAACATTTCACCCATCTCAAAAAAGGAAATTTCCCAGCATGCAATGACCTATGCTTTTAACATTTCTCCCAATGATTTTCCCTTTTTAAAATCTTTGTAAAAGCATGCTATCTCTAAGATTTTATGGGTGCCTTAACCCTTGGTTGTTTTTCCTAATAGTCATATCCTTTGCAAGGTAAATACTTTGGGTAAGGTGAGTTTACCCTTGGATTTTTTTCCTGACAACATGTATTTGCACAATAAAATTTTTGGGTAATGCATTTAACTTTGGCTACAAGACAACGATCCTTCCTCCCTTTGATTTTGTCGAGTGTTGGTGGTTTGTCGATAATGTTGCCATCATTTTTTTCATGTGTGACTTGTGCACCAATCCCCGATTGACTTCCTTTTCATGCGAACAAAGGTAGTAAGTTCTTGAAGGATTCCCTCACCCCATCTTGTAGTGTGAGAGGTACCATCAAGTTTAGGTAGCACCGAGTTTAGTTCTTAGCGCGGGGTGATTATATCCTCACCTAACTCTCTTTGAGGAAGGGAGAAGTCGTAGACACTCCATATATGATATAGTCGATCTCTTGTTAATTTTAATTTAAGACTGGTATTCCTTTACTTCCACTGGCGTTGACTAAGTTAACTTGAATCCTTATTTGTTTTCTCGGTTGGGTCCTTTCCTAAATCCCTTAAAAATGGATGTACATTAGTTGAATGCTTTTAGTGCGTTTGATTAATTCCTTCCTTACTTTCTTTGGATTATCCGGTCCTTAGGGAATTCCTAATGGATTATAATTACTAGTGATTCCCTTTATATTCTTATGGATCCCTATATTTAAGTAAAGCGTAATCAAATTATGCCTAAAGTCCTTGGTTACAAGCTCAATCATTTGATATGGATGTTGACCTTATAAAACCTAAATAGGAAAATTTTTATTTTGAAGGATTTGAAAACTTTTAATGGTCTCAAGATTGCACTTGCTCTCATGAATTCTTTTTCTCATGCACTTTTCTTTCTCAACCTAGAGTTTGATGGTTCAAATTATTGTTAAAATCTAAGGTTATTCGTTTACGATTATGATGAATCGATTGATGAACAATGTTATTAGTTCATGTAATGGATGCACAATGTAAAAGTGTTGTTAAAATTCATGCATCACTTAAGGAGAACAAGTTTCTTATGGGTTCTCTAAATGATTATGAAATTATAGATCTCCTTACATACTCCTAGGAGATATCCCTACATGAAAATGAATAGTTAAGCTACATGAGATTAGATTGAAATTATGGGCTTGATTCATTACTCTGTATGTAACATCATATTACTCATTGTGCTTAATTATTGGTTGAATATTGACTAAGTTTAGCATTTATTCTAGTATGCACTCATGCTCTTGTGGTTCTTATTAATTTTATGACTTTTCCTCTCACTCGTTTGCTTTCAGCTTTACGTGCAAAATTGACCGAGTCTAGTAGATTATTCTATTATGCCTTGAAAATTTATGGATAAGTATAGTTGATAGATATTGTCTTGAATTGTGGTTTATGTTGGAATGATCCATGGTGGTTACTGCATCTTTTAATTAATGTATGTCAGTTGTAGCTGTACTTTTGCTGGAACGCTTCATACGCAGAATTTACGTCAATTAAATTGATACATGTTATTCTAGATTGGACTCTTGATGGATTGATTCATAGATGGCTAATGATGTTATTTACTTGATCTATGTTTGTATTATAATTCATTCACCATGAATACTTGATAATTAAGACTGGCTGTTGATCTAGTTGGATTTCAGCTTGATTGTTTTAGTTGGATTTACACACCTTCTTGTTCCTCAGAATAGTCGCGAACCCTAAGACCTTAAGTGGTAAAAATCAATCGGATGAACCCTGTGCTTGAGCATTTCTTATGTGTCCTGTAAATCCTTTAAGGATCAGATCTTGTCACTAAGAGGTGGGGGTGAATCAATTACACAATAATTTGATCATATATTTTAATTCTGTCAATGCAAACAAAATTTGAAAACAATATTTTATCGTGGAACCTAATTGGGAAAACCACAAAAACTTTTTTATTAACTGCAAAATTTTGTTTTACAAGTTACAATAGAAGGAAGATGTTCTTCCTCTTTAGATCAACACCCACTAATCAAGATGCACCCACACCCGTGTTAACCAACTCCAAATGGTAGGAGGTTACAACTCGCTATTTATTCAGCTACAACTAACAAGGAAGCACCTACTCCCCTACAGGCTCCAAACTTCCCTTGCACCTCCCAACCACCTTTAATTTCATCAATTTGGAAATAGGATATGTAGTCTAATAATGATCTTCTATATTAAACACTGGATTGCATAACCGTTGCTCTGTCTCCTTTTGTTATTGATCTTCAAGAAGACATTGATAGACACACTTTCTAATTCACATCTCAACATATTTATAAGCCTTTAAACTTGTCAACAAAACTCTTCACAAACGACATATATGTTCATTTAATATTACATAACCCTTGTTTTAAGTAACACAGTCATTAACATGACTTTTCATAACCACACATAATTCTAACAACCATCTGACAAGTTTTTCATAAATCGATCACAGGTATGAATCGATGTATTTTTAACTCGATTCCATATCTCTACAAATATTGCAAAAACCGAGTTCTGTAGAGGCGCTTCCTTCAACCCATTCACATGTGACCACAGGCGCAAAACCACGGGCTTATTAATTTAAGCAATGTCTCTTATTTCTCCATTTTCCTTTTATCCCCCATATGTCTAGTGTTGGGACCATGTTCTTTGGTACTTCATCCTTTGGGACGTTAGGCCTTTGCAACGTTTCAAATATCCCGAATCAAATACCACTAAAATAGATCGGGCAGTCAACATTCGTTCTTCCATTAGTTGGATTATCCTAGCTTGTCCAGAGGTTTCGAACAAATTGACGATCATGAATTAATCTATAGGTGAGTGAACGATTCATGTTTATTTCAGGAGTTTGGGGTTTCGGTGGTTCGGATAATCTTTGCTCCAATTTCTTCTGGAGTGATCATCTGTTGAATAAGTCATAAAGCGATGGAGACCTTTTTTTTTCGGTTGAAACTTCCACTTACGCTATCCTTCCACTCTACTTGATCAACGTTTGATAACTCTCCCGAAGTGTTCTTCAGATCGGACGACTCATGTCCAGTTCGGGACTTCATCCTTCGAGAATTCAAGTGTTTGTTGGTGGTGAAACTCCCAAAGTGAAAACTGTTGGAGTGATGTAACTTGTTGACATGGAACTCACTGAGTGGCAGCCACATGTCACTTAGATTTGTGGCTTACGTATGCCTAAAGTGTTTATTAGAGCTTGACACTTATCATCATTTGATTATGCCACGTGTCCTTTATTACATAGATCTCTTCATGAGGCACATGTTCTTCAACTTGAACTAACAGTGAGGATAATTCCCGAAGTGTTCCTCTGATCAGATGACTCATGTCTAATTCAGGACTTTGGGTAATTTTATTTCTTCACTTCCCAATTCTCCCAAAGTGAGATTCCCCGAAGTGTAAGCCTCGAATAACTTGAATTAATCCAATGTTCATTATTTAACCCGAAAAGGATTTAATACGATCCAACGACTTTCGGGAATTAAACTAATAGGGATATGAGGCCTTTGGCCTTACTTATCCTATCCTTATAATTTCCTTGATATGATGGTCAGGATATCTACCGAAGTGTTTCCTTAGATCAGACGACTTGTGTCTATTTCGGGACATTTGTGGCTTACTCTATCGTTCCACTAAACATGATCTGATGATCATGATATCACCCGAAGTGTTCTTCAGATCGGACGATCCTCACTTAATTCAAGACTTCAGCCTTCAGGTGATCTTACTTGTTCTCAACCCTTTTCTCTCGAAGTGGTCAGCGCCGAAGTTGACCACTGCTACCTTGGCACGCTCTGAATAGATCAATGGTCGATGGGTTTTCCATATCCAATGGTTGATGGGAGTTCGTGACTTTGGGGCTTCGACCTTGGTAGTGGAAGTGATGCTAACCATAGATCTATTAGCGGGTGACCATCGACGGTCGGTGTGGATTACAGAACCTTAACTTGCGTGTGGTTTGGTCCATCGCCCAAAATCCACAATTTGAAGTTGTGCGATTGTTGGTGGATCAACCACAATCGTCGATATTTGAGTGGATGAGATCTAATGATCTAGACTAATTGTAGGATTGGAAATAGCATGTATTTTAATTCTCCCTTCGCGCTCCACAATCAATCCATGCCCTTGATTTGGTGCTTGTGTATCCAATGGTCCTAGTTTGTCTTGTGGGGATTTCGATCTCGATCACGTTTCTACACTATGTTTTCCCTTCTGAGCTTCATGTGCATCATCAGCTGTTGAAATCAATGACAATACATCCATGACAGTATGTCCAATAATCTCCCCCTTTGTCATTAATGGATGATGGGTGTTGTATATGCACTAAAAACACAATAAAAACCCTCAATTAAATTGTCAACCCGGGGAAAGTAAACTTAGAGTTGTAGCAAAATATATGGCAAAGGTAGAAGGCTGCTAGGAATATAGTCTAACTAAGGAAGGTAGCTATATAAGGCTAATCTACTCAAACAAATATATCTAATGAACAAGCCCTACTAAGAAAATTGAAACTAGGTAACCTAAGTGCTTTTGGGCCAAGGATCGATGGATAGTTCTAAGAAAAAAAGTAAAAACCCTACTTGAAGCAAACTAGTTCATAACAATAAGAAAAATGAAACTATTTAAGCATAATAATGAGCAACTAACAAAATAAAACTATTTTAACTTGCCAACCTACATTCAATGAGAAACTACCCTGTGAAAGAAAATAAATAAACAAGCAAGCAAAGACACCGAACTAACCTACTAAAGCAAGTAAACAAGTAAACAAAGACAAATATATAATTTACTAAAGAAATAGATATGTAAGCAAAGACACCTAACTAACCTACTAAAGAAAATAGATAAGTAAGCAAAAGACAACTAACTACTGCAAGCAATCAAATTAAAACTTCTCTTTGAACTACTACCTAGCCTAAGAGGCAAGTGGACTAAATTCTTAATTCAAAACTATTTCTAATTCATGAAAGGAAATATATTTAATTGAAAGCAAGAAGAACTAACAACTAGCCTTGAATCTATGATAAGAAAAACTACTATTCAGTCTATCAAAGCAAAGACTATCTATCCTACAACAACAATTAAACTATCTTTTGAAACTATGAAAGCAATGAACTATATCTTCTGATCTATGAAAGCAAGAAAACTATGTCTTTTAATATACGAAAGCAAGAAAACTATTTCTTAATCTATGAAAGAAAGAAAACTATCTTTTAACCTATGAAAACTGAAATATAGTGTTGGTGGTTGTGTGAATGTCTCTGGTGTCGTATGATATCTCGTATGTATACCACAAGAAAAAATACATTTCGAACAAGACACAACAATGAGCTATAAAATATTTACTTATCACTCCAAGTCGTGACAACGAAACCAATAGTTTACCCCTGAGGAGAGCAAAGGTAGGTAGAGTAAAATAACCTAGTGCACACAAGTGCATCTAAACTTTCATAGAAGATATGAGGGTTAACTTAATAGTGGCGGTTATTAAAAAAACACAGAGATATAACATGTTTTTCCAACCCTTAAGAGTCGAACAACTTGACAACGAAAACAGTGAAGACACACATGTCCTTTTGGAAGAACGCCAATGTACAACTTGTATCGATCCACAACCACATAGGCCTGTATTAATGTTAGGGGCCAACCAAGAATGGATCTTGGGACACTTCAGTGAAAATATAGTAAGAATGGGCCATCAACCACGACTCGGGGTTTGAAGAAATGAATACAACAACTGTTGGAAATTTCTCTATGACTAGGTAAGGGTTACCACCACGACTGAGAGGAAATGAGTTAACCAACAGTGAAACATAGAACAAAAACCCTCAATCATCAACGGAGAGCCATATTGCACCAGTGTTTACTTATTATTCCATAGAGACCCATCATGAAACTACACTGACCGAGCAAAAAACCAACGCGCAACTTAAAAATACCCATTCCTTTCCTTGCAATTCCAAACATTTTATAGTCATAACAGAGAGCCATAACACCACATTTATACGCAGTTGAAATTCTCAAGAAAATATAGAATCCAAGCATCATTGAGCCATCATTTGGTTCATACAAAAGACAATACATCATGGATGGAGAGAAAAGAATCATGCCTGTAGTAAAAACTCTTAAATGGTGATTTTTTCGAGCCTCCCTTCCAAAAACCTGAAAACGTAGAGCTTAACAACCAATAGAGATAAATTGCAACAATGGAGCAATGCTAGGGCGACAAGCGATCAGGAAAGTATGGAGTGATGTGCAGTAAATGCACGTCGCTTCCATCACCTAGCCCCATTCAATTCGAAGTACGAGACAACCCAATAGCATCACTTTCACCAATAATCAAATGATATAACCAATGTGTATTCAATGCCAAACAATCATGAGATATGAGACGATATCCATTGCATAGTGTGCCACCCAATATAGTTGAAACGTTAATCCTTTCCATAACTCCAAACAATAATACATATTAACAATGCTATATGAGCCTCCATTCAAATATAATGAAATTTTCATAGTCCATTAACCAAAAAAATAGAATAATAGTTAGGACTAACACTAGTATCCCTTAACTTTTCATTCAAAACTTGCATATAGTCTTTTATTAAATCTCAAATACATAGATTCTTTCCTTTTGTTACACTTTAGGATCTTTTCATAGTCTTTTTTCTTTGTTTTGATCATGCTACCATTAAAATATCCCTTGCATATATGTGGCTAGGTAATCAATCATAAGAATTAGTAACAAGGTTATAACATAGAAACTGTAAATAACATGCCCTCATACTCATAAAATTGTTCTGTGTCGCAAAAATAATTCCACAATAATGTATTATCCACCTATTATCACGCCAAATGAAACCAACACTGCATCGTAAAAAATGTAGGACTGTGTAGGCAACATCAAAACAACAACAAAACAAGTGTAGTATGTCTATCCTTGTGCCTCTAGTCTACAAGGGGGTCCCACCTACTAGTATTATATTATTAGAATAGTTAAATAATAACACTTTTAGCAATACGTTGCGGGCGGAATTCATTGTTATGATTTTAATCGTCAACAATTGTCACTAAGAAAAATTATATAAAAAAAATGGTTGAGAGGACAAATGGGGATGAATGGTTATGAGTAAGGTTATGCTACAAAAATTATGACTTGGTTTTACTTGTGAGATTTGAGATACCCATCTTGAGAGACAGAGTGGTAGCTCTACATTGTGAGGCCATCTGGGAGCTAGACTATTCTGGTTGTGTTTGTGCATGGACCCTTTGTGACTCAGGGAGATAAGGGGGAAGAAGTGTACCCCTAGAATTGGCTGGGAGGTATCGGTGAATTCTTCATGGTTAGAAAGAGGGGAGATGGACAGATTGCAAGCGCGGGAGAACATCTTCGACCTCTTTTTGTCGACTACAGTATTTTATTGAGAATTGTATTTTATTCAGATTTAAGATGTAAAAGTTTTAAACTTCGCTAAACGAACTTTGGTTGCAACATTTATTTTTCTGTGAGATGTATCTAGAATATTTATGGTCCAGGAAATTTTTGTAAGATGTATTTTTTCAGATTTATGTTTCCCTTTAGCGTTTCCATTATCGATGTATCCTTTGCAATTTTTTTGGTCGATTTTATAACCTCGGTGAATTGTTTTCTTTGCGTTTTCCCTTTTTCTACTCAAGGATTTTCTACTTATTCACTCAATGAATTTTCCCTGTGATATTACCTCTAATGGCCCTGTGATTCCTTCCTTTTATCTATGCGATTTTACTTGGCAAATTTATTAGGAATTGTCTCTACTCCCAAAAACGAATTCACCCAGCCAAGCGATTTGTCTTTTCCAGATCTATTGTTGGAAATATTTATCGACGAATTTTATGGGTGTTATATCCTTACATTTTCCTTCTAATATCTCTATGTGTTTACTCTTTTCCCAGTGAATTATCATGGCTTGTCCTCGACATTTTCGAGAGCCCAAGGTTGTCCATGTTCCCTTTTTTTTCCCATCATGTAATTACTTCACGTTTCTCTGCATCTAGCAGATCAGAACCGACCAAATTGTGTATGATTTTGGCATTAAAATTTGTTGTCTTTATGAGCATTATTCTTTCCTTGACCTATTCTTATGGAACATTTCACCTATCTCAAAAAAGGAAATTTCCCAGCATGCAATGACCTATGCTTTTAACATTTCTCCCAACGATTTTCCTTTTTTAAAATCTTTGCAAAAGCATGCTAGCTCTAAGAGTTTATGGGTGCCTTAACCCTTGGTTGTTTTTCCTGAAAGTCATCTCCTTTGCAAAGTAAATACTTTGGGTAAGGTGAGTTTACCCTTGGATTTTTTTCCTGACAACATCTCTTGTCATAGTAAAATTTTTGGGTAATGCATTTTACTTTGGCTGTAAGAAAACGATCCTTCCTCCCTTTAATTTTGTCGAGTGTTGGTGGTTCCTCGATAATGTTGCCATCATTTTTTTCATGTGTGAATTGCGCAACAATCCCCGATTGACTTCCTTTTCATGCGAACAAAGGTAGTAAGTTCGTGAAGGATTCCCTCACCCCATCTTGTAGTGTGAGAGGTACCATCAAGTTTAGGTAGCACCGAGTTTAGTTCTTAGCGTGGGGTGATTAGATCCTCACCTAACTCTCTTTGAGGAAGGGAGAAGTCTTAGCCACTCCATATTTGAGATAGTCGATCTCTTGTTAATTTTAATTTAAGATTGGTATTCCTTTACTTCCACTGACATTGATTAAGTTAACTTGAATCCTTATTTGTTTTTTCGGTTGGGTCCTTTCCTAAATCCCTTAAAAATGGATGTATATTAGTTGAATGCTTTTAGTGCTTTTGATTAATTCCTTCCTTACTTTCTTTGGATTATCTGGTACTTAGGGAATTCCTAATGGATTAAAATTACTAGTGATTCCCTTTATATTCTTATGGATCCCTATATTTAAGTAAAGTGTAATCAAATTATGCCTAGAGTCCTTGGTTACAAGCTTGATCATCTAATGTGGATGTTGACCTTATAAAACCTAAATGGGAATTTTTTTATTTTGAAGGATTTGAAAACTTTTAACGGTCTCAAGATTGTACTTTCTCTCATGAATTCTTTTTCTCATGCACTTTTCTTTCTCAACCTAGCGTTTGATGCTTCAAATTATTGTTTAGGATTATTTGTTTAGGATTATGATGAATCGATTGATGAACAATGTTATTAGTTCATGTAATGGATGCACAATGTAAAAGTGTTGTTAAAATTCATGTATCGCTTAAGGAGACCAAGTTTCTTATGGGTTCTCTAAATGATTATGAAATTATAGCTCTCCTTACATACTCCTAGGAGATATCCCTACATGAAAATGAATAGTTAAGCTACATGAGATTAGATTGAAATTATGGGCTTGATTCATTACTCTGTATGTAACATCGTCTTACTCATTGTACTTAATTATTGGTTGAGTATTGACTATGTTTAGCATTTATTATAGTATGCAGTCATGCTCTTGTGGTTCTTATTAATTTTATGATTTTTCCTCTCACTCGTTTGCTTTTAGCTTTACATGCAAAATTTACCGAGTCTAGTAGATTATTCTATTACGCCTTGAAAATTTATGGATAAGTATAGTTGATAGATATTGTCTTGAATTGTGGTTTATGCTGGAATGATCCATGGTGGTTGTTGCGTCTTTTAATTAATGTATGTCAGTTGTAGTTGGACTTTTGCTGGAACACTTCATACGCAAAATTTACGTCAATTAAATTGATACATGTTATTCTAGATTGGACTATTGATGGATTGATTCATAGATGGATAATGATGTTATTTAACTGATGTATGTTTGTATTATAATTCATTCACCATGAATAGTTGATAATTAAGACTGGTTGTTGATCTAGTTGGATTTCGTCATAATTGTTTTAGTTGGATTTAGACACCTTCTTGTTCCTCAGAATAGTCACCAACCCTAAGACCTTAAGTGGTAAAAATCAATCGGATGAACCCTGGGCTTGAGCATTGCTTATGTGTCCTGGAGATCCTTGAAGGATCATATCTTGTCACTGAGAGGTGGGGATGAATCAATGACACAATAATTTGATCATATATTTTACTTCTATCAATGGAAACAAAATTTGAGCACAATATTTTATCGTGGAACCCAATTGGGAAAACCACAAAAACTTTTTTATTAACTGCAAAATTTTGTTTTACAAGTTACAATAGAAGGAAGATGTTCTTCCTCTTTAGATCAACACCCATTGATCAAGATGCACCCACACCTATGTTAACCAGCTCCAAATGGTAGGAGGTTACAACTCACTATTTATTCAGCTACAACTAACAAGGAAGCACCTACTCCCCTGCAGGCTCCAAGCTTCCCTTGCACCTCCCAACCACCTTTAATTTCATCAATTTGGAAATAGGATATGCAGTCCAATAATGATATTCTATATTAAACACTGGATTGCATAACTGCTTCTCTGTCTCCTTCTGTTACTGATCTTCAAGACGACATTGATAGACACACTTTCTAATTCACATCTCAACATATTTATAAGCCTTTAAAATTTTCAACAAAACTCTTCACAAACAACATATATGTTCATTTAATATTACATAACCCTTATTTTAAGTAACACGGTCATTAACATGACTTTTCATAACCACACATAATTTTAACAACCATCTCATAAGTTTTTCATAAATCAATCATAGGTATGGATCGATTTCTGTAGAGGTGCTTCCTTCAACCCATTAACATGTGACCATAGGCGCAGAACCACATGCTTATTAATTTAAGCAATGCCTCTTCTTTCTCCCTTTTCCTTTTATACCCCATATGTCTAGTGTTGGGACCATGTTCTTTGGTACTTCGTCCTTCAAGATGTTAGGCCTTTGCAACCTTTCAAATCTCCCGAATCAGATACCACCGAAACATAGCGAGCGGTCAACATTCGTTCTTCCGTTAGTCGTATAATCCTGGATTTTCCAGAGGTTTTGAACAAATAGATGATCATGACTTAATCTATAGGTGAGTGAACGATTCACGTTTATTTCATGAGTTTGGTGCTTTGGTGGTTCGGATAATCATTGCTCCAATTTCCTCTGGAGTGATCATTTGTCGAATAAGTAATAAAGCGATGGAGACCTTTTGTTTTCGGTTGACACTTCCACTTACGCTATCCTTCCACTCTACTTGATTAAAATTTGAGAATGCTCCTAAAGTGTTCTTAAGATCAGACAACTCATGTCCAGTTCGAGACTTCATCCTTCGAGAATTCAAGTGTCTGCTAGTGGTGAAACTCCCAAAGTGAAAACTCTTGGATTGATTTAACTTGTTGACATCACTTGTTGATGTGGAACTGATTGATTGGAAGCCACATGTCACTTAGATTCGTGGCTTACGTATTCCTAAAGTGCCTATGAGATCTTGACACTTATCATTATCTGATTATGCCACGTGTCCTTTCTTACGTAGATCTCTTCAAGAGGCACATGTTCTTCAACTTGAACTAACAGTCAGAATACTTCCTGAAGTGTTCCTCTGATCGGATGACTCATGTGCAATTCAGGACTTTGGGTAATTCGATTTCTTCACTTCCCAATTCTCCCAAGGTGAGATTCCCCGAAGTGTAAACCTTGAGTAACTTGACTTAATCCAATGGTCATTACTTAACCTGAAAAGGATTTAATATGATCCAACGGTTGTCGGGAATTCAACTATTAGGGATATGAGGCCTTTGGCCTTGCTTATCCTATCCTTATAATTTCCTCGATACGATGGTTAGGATATCTCCTGAAGTGTTTCCTCAGATCAGAGGACTTGTGTCTATTTTGGGACATTTGTGGCTTACTCTATCCTTCCACTAAACATGATCTGATGGCCATGATATCTCCCGAAGTGTTCTTCAGATCGGACGATCCTCACTTAATTTGGGACTTCAGTCTTCAGGTGATCTTACTTGTTCTCAACCCCTTTCTCCCGAAGTGGTCAGCGTCGAAGTTGACCACTGCTACCTTAGCATGCTTTGAATAGATCAACGGTCGAGGTTTTTTCCAGATCCAATGGCTGACAGGAGTTTGTGACTTTGGGGCTTCGGCCTTGGTATTGAAATTGATGCTAACTGTAGATATATTGGCGGGTGACCATCGATGGTCGGTGTGGATTACAGAACCTTAACTTGCATGTGGTTTGGTCTGTCACCCAAAATCCAGAATTTGAAGTTGTGCAATTGTTGGTGGATCAACCACAGTCATCGATATTTGAGTGGATTAGATCCAATGATATAGACTAATTGTAGGATTGGAAATAACATGTATTTTAATTCTCCCTTCGCACTCCACAATCAATCCATGTTATTGATCTGGTGCTTGCATATCCAACAGTCCTGGTTTGTCCTATGGGGATTTCGATCTCGATCACGTTTCTACACTGTGTTTTCCTTTCTGAGCTTCATGTGCATCATCAAATGTTGAAATCAATGACAACACATCAATGACAGTATCTCCAACAATCTCCCCCTTTGTCATTGAGGGATGATGGGTGTTGTATATGCACTAAAAACACAATAAAAACCCTCAATTAAATTGTCAACCCGGGGTAAGTAAACTTAGAGTTGTAGCAAAATATATTCCAAAGGTAGAAGGCTGGTAGGAGTACAGTCTAACTAAGTAAGGTAGATATCTAAGGCTAATCTACTCAAAAAAATCTATCTAATGAACAAACCCTACTAAGAAACTTGAAGCTAGGTAACCTAAGTGCTTTTGGGCCAAGGATCGATGGATAGTTCTAAGAAAACAAGTAAAAACCCTACTTGAAGCAAACTAGTTCATAACAATAAGCAAAAGGAAACTATTTAAGCATAATAATGAGAAACTAACAAAAGAAAACTATTTTAACTTGCCAACCTACATTCAATGAGCAACTACCCTGTGAAAGCAAATAAATAAACAAGCAAGCAAAGACACCTAACTAACCTACTAAAGCAAGTAAACAAGTAAGAAAATACAAATATATAACCTACCAAAGCAATAGAAAAGTAAGCAAAGACAACTAACTAACCTACTAAAGGAAATAGAGAAGTAAACAAAAGACAACTAACTACTGCAAGCAATCAAATTAAAAATTCTCATTGAACAACTATCTAGCCTAAGGGGCAAGTGGACTAAATTCTTAATTCAAAATTGTTTCTAATTCATGAAAGGAAATCTATTTAATTGAAAGCAAGAAGAACTAACAACTAGTCTCGAATCTATGATAAGCAAACCTACTATCTAGTCTATCAAAGCAAAGACTATCTATCCTACAACAACAATTAAACTATCTTTTGAAACTATGAAAGCAATGAACTATATCTTCTGATCTATGAAAGAAGGAAAACTATCTCTTTTAATCTATGAAAGCAAGAAAACAATTTCTTAATCTATGAAAGCAAGAAAACTATCTTTTAATCTATGAAAACTCAAATATAGTGTTGGTGGTTGTGTGAATGTCTCCGATGTCATATGATATCTTATAAATATTCATTTATTAACCATCAACAATATAATGAGATCATCATTGTACTTCTATATTATGTAAGAAAAAATCATACTTAAACTCAATCTATTAACTAAGAAATACAATTGCAATTTAACTCTAGGAAAGAAATTACATAAATGAAACTATGCTATATCTATTTTAACAATTCAAACTGCAATAAGAAAATTCTTAAGAACACAAATTAAACTATGATATTGAAAAGTAAACTAACAACTACATTAACCAACAATTAATTAAAGAAGATCTATATAAAAATGAGATAAGAAAGCTATAATTAAAAACTAGAATTAATTCTATCCATCCATCAAATCCTTGTCGAAGAGGACCCAAATAAAAACTTTGTTCTATTCTAATTAAAAATCTGCTTTAAACTTGACTATAAAATCATAAATCAAAGAAAATATAACATATAATTGCACATGGGTTTAGTCTAGGGACTTGCAAGTTTGTTCCTAATCTACAAGATCAATGCGTGCTAACACAATCCTTCATTCTATCCTGCAAAAGAGAATCAAAAGAAATTAAATTATAACAACAAACTAATTAGCACAATAAACATGCATGTACAGAAAATAAAGAGAACAATTAAATTGTGAAATGCATAAACAAACACGAAGACAGTTACCAGACTGCTATTGGCCCCCCTAGCAAGTCGTGGTCACTTCCTAAAAGCACACCATGAGCTCAGCAAGATAAATTCACTATAAAAACTCAAAAACACATTTCTTATATAATCTCGCAATGTAAAATAGAAAAAACAAAGTAAAAACGAGTTTGTCTCCAATACACCGGTTCTTATACTTGGTTCACAATCATCTGACCATCCTAGTGGTATTTATAAGATTACAAACCAAGTGGTCAACCACAGGAGGGTCGAACCACTTCTAAATTCAGAAAATTACAATAAATGATGGCCTAAATGATAAAACAGAGAAAGCCAATAATCGCCCACTTGAACAACTAAAACTGAGTTGTCGGAAGCTCAGTAGATGGAGGGGGCAAGCATGAACAAAACCCACATTCCCGATTTTCCCATCACTGGACACTAATACCATAACCGCCAAGTCTCCCTCTGTTTTTATGCAATACGCAGTGTTGGACAGAGTGCCATATCAAGTGTCGTAACGAGTACTGGAAGGAGTGTCAGATCAAGTGTCAGAAGCAGAAACGTGGTGCGTTTTTTCCTTGTAACACCAAAAAAATGTGAATTAGATCTTGGTAATCATAAAACATGATGAATTATACTCAATATAATCATTAAACATGAATCACACGTACCTAGTGTCGATCATACCATTTTATCATGAAATTATTCAAAAATCTCCTTTAAAATATGAAAAACACATATGTACATGCGAAAAAAGTGTATAATAACCATCCTAAAAGTGATCATATCTCAGGCCCAACATTACCCCCACACTTACGATTTTGCAGGTCCCATTGCAAACAAAAAGAAGTTACCCTCATGACTAGGCTTGCTGAGGAGGATCGGCTTTGGAAGCTTCTCCTTCTTGTTGTGAAGACTTAGCTTTGCGCCTCTTATGTTGCTTCAATTGTTCTCTGAGGCTGCGGTTAGATTTGGTCATCTCATCGACCAATCGTGGAAGAGAGTTAACCTTTGTTTGAAGGAATACATTGTCATGATGAAGGTGTGTATATTGTCTTCCTTTCCTCCAACTTTTGGAGAAGCTGATGGTTTTCCTTTTGTAGCTACTCTATGGTAGGGGAAGAATCGGTGATCTCCGAGGAAGTCTTAGATCCTTTGAGGGATGTGGACAATCTATCAGTTTTAGGGTCTACAGTGGGCATGGGTGAAGTAGGAGTAATGGGAGATTGGTAAGGTGAGGTAGGTTCTGATTTTCTTTTCCTTAGTGGCTCTAATCCATCAGCAAAGACTTCCCTAATTTTCTTATGAGGGCTCTCAAGGTCGGAGAACACTTGGATAGGATCTGAAGCAGGTGGAGGTTTTTCATAAGGCTCGGTTCTTATGATCTGGGTACTCTTCCGAAAGGGTCCTTTACCAAATCGATTGGCTCCCCTCTTGTTTGTGGGAATGATGAGAAAGTCTTGTTGCATTACTTCCTGGAGAGTTTTAGGTGTAGTATCAAGAGAGAGTGAAGGCATTGGGGGGTCAACAATAGGCTTCTTTTGGTCTTTTCTCTTGTTCTTTTTACCCGATGAAGAAGTAGGGATATCAACAAGATTTTGGAATTGTTTCGGAAAAGAGAGGGTTTGTGCAAGGGGGTTTGGAGTTCTTGGAGAGAGATGTTTGGATGGAGATATAGTTTTCAGGCTAAGTGGTTTTTTTGTGGTCTTAACTATCAAGTGAGGGTTTGCAAATTGGTAGATAAAGGCATCCCAATTTTTCCCCTGTTTCTCTAGTTCGACAAGAATGAGGAGTTTGATCAAGCCATGGTGGAAGAAACTATTGTGGGGGATAGTCACATTCTTCCTCACTTGAGAGGACATCTTCTCCAATATTTTGAGAAAACAGAAGGGGAATTTCAAGGGTTTGTTGAACAGAAAATGAGCCAGCAATCTAAAATGACAAGCTTTGAAAGTAGAGTATCTACCTTCACATGTAATTAACCTTGTGATGATGATGAGGGGGTTGATAAATTCCACCTTTATCCACTCCTTAGCATACCCTTTTTCTCCTGAAATTCTCTCAAATTCGGACTTAAACACCCTGTTATAACTTGAGTGCCACAATTGGTGGTTTTTGAACCATCTATCTCCCATTCTTGGGAGCTTTGTTGCTGCAACAATGGACTCTTCTGAGACTTCAAAGGTAAGAGACACTACATGTGATGTATTCCCATCGAAACCAAGGGATAATTTCATGGAGAGACCATCATCGTGGCCCTGCAAGGTAGACAAGAATGGACCCCAACCTGTGCGCAAAAACATCTCCCTGGACTGTGCAAATTTGGGAAAGGAAAACAAGTCTGCATAGGAGGAGGGTTCATATCTCCTGGGCATTGTGACAGAGGTGGATTTCACCAAGAAAGGGAACAATCGAGCTAAGAGATGACATGAATTGGGCATGGGCCAAACACGATTTGAACAGGGGACGAATTGGCAGAGGTTGGGCACAATTTCTTAACGCAGGGAAGAGCAAATGGCAAACTAGAATTGAGATAATAGAGTGCCCAACCCGATTTTGAATGCACCTATAGTGGAGTAGGTTACACACATGTGCGCGTGGGATGCCATGTGTGGATAATTCGAATTCAAAGGCTTGATTTGGAGCAATGTAATGATGCGTGGTTAAATCAATGTCCAAGTCTTTTGACTTGGACATTTGATCATAAACATATGAAGCATCTATAATCAATGTCTACAACCAATTCAATTGAATGTAATTGAGTTCTGGTTACCTTGAATCTAGGATAGTTACTGGTGTGTAATTCACATGGTACTTCATTCGGCACCTCAAACGACATCTCATATGGCACCTCATACGGTACTTCATCCGGTACCTCTGTGTTAAGTGAATTTTCACCTCTTATAATGGATAGCCTGCAAATTTGAAGTGTTTTTTACAATCACAGTAGTTAATGAGCAGAGGCAGAATGCTCCATGCTCACTCAATCTTCTTTCATATGACATATAATTTCAAAAACCTACAATGAACAGGTTATAGAAATCATAAAAATGTATTGTCAAACCTACAATATGCAACTTCTAATGAAACGATAAACCGATAAAGAGTGGTCTGTTAAGTATGTGTTCAATAATTTATAGCACACAGGAGTTAAGCATTTCAAAAATAACATGACTATCAATGTAATAACCTGTATCATGGTAATAATACAAAAATTCTTGCAAATACTTATTTCTCTAGGTAATGATGATTTGTCAGCTCATGAACCCCTCCCCCACACCTAAGTATTGTGACACCTCACAATCAAAAGTATAGGAAACCAGTCAGTATCCCCCAATAGCCGAAGATTTATAGTATGTCAAGTGTAGAAATAAATTTCACAGATTGGTCTGACGAGACGGTTAGGAGATTGCCCCACCTATAGGATAAGATATCCTATATATAGATAAGAAGAGGTAGGCAAGAGAGTTTCAAGATAGTCTTAGAGCTATTTCCCAATGGAAAGTTTGTGGATTTAATTAACCTTAGCTTAACCACACATACTCCATGTCATCTTTGTCTGTAATTAATGTCATACATCTAGACAAGTTTAAATTTATTATTTATTTTTGTCAGATTACCATCCTCGCTAGGTAGAATACCCTGCTGCTAGCAAGCATGTTTAGTACTCCGACGAGTTTACCTAGTCATACCACAGGCCGATACCTGCTGCCAGCAGACCTGTTCAGTATCCCGGTGAGTTATCCTCTTAAACCCTCAAAGACTGTCCCTCCATCTTTTAAGATTTTAGTATAAGATTGCTTATGCAAGAAGATCGGGGAACAACTCTGAAAACAATTTATTTTTTTTTTTCTCAATTGGGATGGTAATTATGTTAGAGGATGATTTTTTCGTTATATTATTACTGATTGTACCAATGTAAGGGGTACTTAAGTGGAAGTGTCCTATCTAAAGATATGATATAATCAAGCTATTTAGTGTGTAGTGGATGGTACCATTGAGAAAGAACATAAAGAGATCTCTAGGCTCAACTCACTTTCTTCTTTTGTAGTTATTGTGATGTTTCCATGGCTAACTGCTAATTATACCTCCTTGTTACTCTTTGATAAATACACTTGACTCACTTACTCAGGTTTCTTGGAAAAACTGTATGAGAGACCTCTAGGCTTGATAGTTATGGTATCACTTCCTTATATAGTGGTGAAGAGTTTCAAGAGAAACTGCTTTAGAATGCCTTAAAAAATGAGATTTTTTGCAAAAACAAAAACATGGCTAATTAAAGTAAGTCAATATTCATTTGATTCTTTAGCAGACACAAAATTCAAGTATAACAATATTTTGAAGACAAATCCTTGAAACTGTGTACTCCTAGTGAAATAAATACTTACAGAAACCTCTATAATTACCTTATGAACAAAATTCAAAAACTATTTACATATATATAGTAGGAAATTGAGAAAAATTTTCAAGAACAAGGGGGGACTTCCCCATCTAATAAGTCCAATTCCTTTTCGGTTGACATGGCATGTAGAAAATCCTCTCTGGAAATGGGATTATGATAAAATTTAAGTCAGTGTCCATTTACCACAAAGGATACTTGTCCATCGTCAATTGTTTTAATTTTTACAGCTCCATTGTCATATAAAGTGTCTACCTCGTAAGGGCCCAACCAGTGGGTGGTAAGTTTTCCTTTGAATATTTTGAATCGGGAATCAAACAATAGGGCCCAATCACCAGGCTGGAAGTGCTTCTTCTTAATAAACTCGTCATGCCACTTGCTTCTCTGGTTCTGGACTAATGTCATTCGTTGGATGGAATCTTGCCTGATTTCATCCAATTCATTCAATTGTAGGGCTCGTTGCTTCTGAGCCTCATCCACGTTCAATCCTAATTCTGTGGCAATACGAAAGGTCCTTGGAATTCTATAGGTAAAAGTACTTGTTTCCTGTACATTAGCTCATAAGGGGTATGCCCAGTGGTATTTCTCCAGGTAGTCTGGTATGCCCACAAAGCCTCTGGGAGCCTATCAGCCCAATCTCAATGATGTGACTGAACAATCTTATTCAATATGGCTTCCAGAACTTTGTTTGTGGATTCTACGTGACCATTGGCTTGTGGGTGGTATGGAGAATATTTACAATGTTTAATCCCATATTTCTCTATTAGCTCTTTCATCATCTTGGAAGTGAATTGAGTGCCTTGGTCGGTAAAAATTTCACGAGGGAAACCAAAGTAGGTAAAGATGTCTTCATAGATAAATTCAACAACAAACTTCTTTGTAGCCCTGAATAGGAATTTTTCCTCTACCCATTTGCTGACATAGTCCGTACAAACCAAAATATAGTTCTTCCTACGGTACATGGGTGAAATTGGTCCTACAAAGTCGAGGGGCCATTTTTAGAAGGGTTCTATCATAACTTGGGCCTGCAAAGGCATTTCGTTAGATGATGTAGGTCTTCCTATCCTTTGGAAACTATTACAACTTCTCACACATTTGGAAGCATCTTTGAAAATGCTAGGCCAATAGTAACCCGAATGTAACACCTTATATGTTGTACATTTGTCATAAAAATGGCCACCACATGGTCCATCATGACAACTTCGTAGTATATCAGGTACCTCGTCCTCTTGGACACATCTACGAATAATCAAATCAGGACCTGTGCTAAAAAGGTCATGACCAACCCAAGAGTAATTAGCACTTTGTGTAATAATTTTTCTCTTTTCATGAGGTAACAAATGAGACAGTAACTTCCTAGTAGCCATATAGTTTTCCATATCCGCAAACCATGGGGTATTGAAAAAAAGGGAAAAGAGGTGCTCGTTTGGGAAACTATCATCTACAGGGATATCATCATCCTCATTTTTTATTCAGGAAAGAAAGTCATCTACTACATTATCCTTTCCATGTCAGTCAAGCACAATTATATTAAATTCTTGCAATACAAAAATCCACCTCGACACTTGGCCATTAGTTATGGGTTTATTCATGAGGAATCTAATGGTTGAATGATCGGTATGTACAAATAATTCATAACCTGTAATGTAATGACGAAACATGTTGATAGCATGAATAACTGCCAAGAATTCCTTCTTGGTAACTGTGGAGTTTAACTCGGCAGGGGACAAGTTCTTGCTCACAAAATAAATGGCATAGGATTGTTGGTCCTCTTTCTTACCTAATACCCCTCCTATTGTGGTGTCAGAGGCATCAGTGGATATATGAAATGGGAGAGTCCAATTAGGCCCTCTAAGAACAGGTGCCACAGACAGCTTAGCTTTCAGGATTTCGAAGGCAGTTTGACACTGCTCAGTCCAAACAAAATCAACATCTTTTATTAGTAATCCAAACATAGGTGTAACAATTTTTGTAAAATGTTCAATAAGCCATCGGTAATATCCAGCATGTCCAATAAATATTCTTACCTCTTTCTGAGTCTTCGAGGGTGGAAGTCTAACAATGAACTCAATCTTTGCGGGATCAAATTTTATCCCTTCAGATGAAACATGATGTCCTAGAACCATTCCTTAAGTTAACAACATTTTGCATTTTTCATGGCTTAGAGATAGATTCATTTACTGGCATTTGATGAGGAATTTTTCTAAGTTGTCTAAGGCTTCCTAGTAAGTGTTTCCATAGACTGTGAAGTCATCCATGTATAACTCCACACAATCATGAATAAGATTGGAAAATATCCCTAATACTTCTCGTTGAAATGTGGCAGGAGAATTACACAATCCGAATGGTAAGACCCTATAGGCATAGGTTCTCCAAGGACCAGTAAAGGTAGTCTTGTCCTGGTCCTTGGGTGCTATAAGAATCTGATTGTACTCGCTGTACCTATCTAGAAAGGAAAAATACTTCTTTCCAGACAAGGTATCTAGAAATTGGTCAATAAAAGGGAGAGGAAAGTAGTCTTTCAGAGTGGCCTTGTTGAGTTCCCAGAAGTCAACACAATTTCTCCATTTCCCGATCACGTTTTTTGGAACCACTACAAGTGGGGATACCCACTTACTGTCGGATATGGGATAGATAAATCCGACATTTAACAACTTTTGAATCTCCTCCTTAGATAAATCCGATATGGGAATTCTTTTATTTTGAAGGATTTGAAAACTTTTAACGGTCTCAATATTGTACTTTCTCTCATGAATTCTTTTTCTCATGCACTTTTCTTTCTCAACCTAGCGTTTGATGGTTCAAATTATTGTTTAGGATTATTTGTTTAGGATTATGATGAATCGATTGATGAACAATGTTATTAGTTCATGTAATGGATGCACAATGTAAAAGTGTTGTTAAAATTCATGTATTGCTTAAGGAGACCAAGTTTCTTATGGGTTCTCTAAATGATTATGAAATTATAGCTCTCCTTATATACTCCTAGGAGATATCCCTACATGAAAATGAATAGTTAAGCTACATGAGATTAGATTGAAATTATGGGCTTGATTCATTACTCTGTATGTAACATCGTCTTACTCATTCTACTTAATTATTGGTTGAGTATTGACTATGTTTAGCATTTATTATAGTATGCACTCATGCTCTTGTGGTTCTTATTAATTTTATGATTTTTTCCTCTCACTCGTTTTCTTTCAGCTTTACATGCAAAATTGACCGAGTCTAGTAGATTATTCTATTACGCCTTGAAAATTTATGGATAAGTATAGTTGATAGATATTGTCTTGAATTGTGGTTTATGCTGGAATGATCCATGGTGGTTGTTGGGTCTTTTAATTAATGTATGTCAGTTGTAGTTGGACTTTTGTTGGAACACTTCATACGCAAAATTTACGTCAATTAAATTGATACATGTTATTCTAGATTGGACTATTGATGGATTGATTCATAGATGGATAATGGTGTCATTTAATTGATGTATGTTTGTATTATAATTCATTCACCATGAATACTTGATAATTAAGACTGGTTGTTGATCTAGTTGGATTTCATCATGATTGTTTTAGTTGGATTTAGACACCTTCTTGTTCCTCAGAATAGTCACCAACCCTAAGACCTTAAGTGGTAAAAATCAATCGGATGAACCCTGGGCTTGAGCATTGCTTATGTGTCCTGGAGATCCTTGAAGGATCATATCTTGTCACTGAGAGGTGGGGATGAATCAATGACACAATAATTTGATCATATATTTTACTTCTATCAATGGAAACAAAATTTGAGCACAATATTTTATCGTGGAACCCAATTGGGAAAACCACAAAAACTTTTTTATTAACTGCAAAATTTTGTTTTACAAGTTACAATAGAAGGAAGATGTTCTTCCTCTTTAGATCAACACCCATTGATCAAGATGCACCCACACCTATGTTAACCAGCTCCAAATGGTAGGAGGTTACAACTCACTATTTATTCAGCTACAACTAACAAGGAAGCACCTACTCCCCTGCAGGCTCCAAGCTTCCCTTGCACCTCCCAACCACCTTTAATTTCATCAATTTGGAAATAGGATATGCAGTCCAATAATGATATTCTATATTAAACACTGGATTGCATAACTGCTTCTCTGTCTCCTTCTGTTACTGATCTTCAAGACGACATTGATAGACACACTTTCTAATTCACATCTCAACATATTTATAAGCCTTTAAAATTTTCAACAAAACTCTTCACAAACAACATATATGTTCATTTAATATTACATAACCCTTATTTTAAGTAACACGGTCATTAACATGACTTTTCATAACCACACATAATTTTAACAACCATCTCATAAGTTTTTCATAAATCAATCATAGGTATGGATCGATTTCTGTAGAGGTGCTTCCTTCAACCCATTAACATGTGACCATAGGCGCAGAACCACATGCTTATTAATTTAAGCAATGCCTCTTCTTTCTCCCTTTTCCTTTTATACCCCATATGTCTAGTGTTGGGACCATGTTCTTTGGTACTTCGTCCTTCAAGATGTTAGGCCTTTGCAACCTTTCAAATCTCCCGAATCAGATACCACCGAAACATAGCGAGCGGTCAACATTCGTTCTTCCGTTAGTCGTATAATCCTGGATTTTCCAGAGGTTTTGAACAAATAGATGATCATGACTTAATCTATAGGTGAGTGAACGATTCACGTTTATTTCATGAGTTTGGTGCTTTGGTGGTTCGGATAATCATTGCTCCAATTTCCTCTGGAGTGATCATTTGTCGAATAAGTAATAAAGCGATGGAGACCTTTTGTTTTCGGTTGACACTTCCACTTACGCTATCCTTCCACTCTACTTGATTAAAATTTGAGAATGCTCCTAAAGTGTTCTTAAGATCAGACAACTCATGTCCAGTTCGAGACTTCATCCTTCGAGAATTCAAGTGTCTGCTAGTGGTGAAACTCCCAAAGTGAAAACTCTTGGATTGATTTAACTTGTTGACATCACTTGTTGATGTGGAACTGATTGATTGGAAGCCACATGTCACTTAGATTCGTGGCTTACGTATTCCTAAAGTGCCTATGAGATCTTGACACTTATCATTATCTGATTATGCCACGTGTCCTTTCTTACGTAGATCTCTTCAAGAGGCACATGTTCTTCAACTTGAACTAACAGTCAGAATACTTCCTGAAGTGTTCCTCTGATCGGATGACTCATGTGCAATTCAGGACTTTGGGTAATTCGATTTCTTCACTTCCCAATTCTCCCAAGGTGAGATTCCCCGAAGTGTAAACCTTGAGTAACTTGACTTAATCCAATGGTAATTATTTAACCTGAAAAGGATTTAATACGATCCACCGGCTGTCGGGAATTCAACTATTAGGGATATGAGGCCTTTGGCCTTGCTTATCCTATCCTTATAATTTCCTCAATACGATGGTTAGGATATCTCCTGAAGTGTTTCCTCAGATCAGAGGACTTGTGTCTATTTTGGGACATTTGTGGCTTACTCTATCCTTCCACTAAACATGATCTGACGGCCATGATATCTCCCGAAGTGTTCTTTAGATTGGACGGTCCTCACTTAATTCAGGACTTCAGTCTTCAGGTGATCTTACTTGTTCTCAACCCTTTTCTCCCGAAGTGGTCAGCATCGAAGTTGACCACTGCTACCTTGGCATGCTTTGAATAGATCAACGGTCGAGGTTTTTTCCAGATCCAATGGTTGACGGGAGTTTGTGACTCTAGGGCTTCGGCGTTGGTATTGAAATTGATGCTAACTGTAGATATATTGGCGGGTGACCATCGATGGTCGGTGTGGATTACAGAACCTTAACTTGCATGTGGTTTGGTCCGTCACCCAAAATCCACAATTTGAAGTTGTGCAATTGTTGGTGGATCAACCACAGCCATCGATATTTGAGTGGATGAGATCCAATGATATAGACTAATTGTAGGATTGGAAATAACATGTATTTTAATTCTCCCTTCGCACTCCACAATCAATCCATGGTGTTGATCTGGTGCTTGCATATCCAACAATCCTGGTTTGTCCTATGGGGATTTCGATCTCGATCACGTTTCTACACTGTGTTTTCCTTTCTGAGCTTCATGTGCATCATCAACTGTTGAAATCAATGACAGTATCTCCAACAATCTCCCCCTTTGTTATTGAGGGATGATGGGTGTTGTATATGCACTAAAAACACAATAAAAACCCTCAATTAAATTGTCAACCCGGGGTAAGTAAACTTAGAGTTGTAGCAAAATATATGCCAAAGGTAGAAGGTTGGTAGGAGTACAATATAACTAAGTAAGGTAGATATCTAAGGCTAATCTACTCAAACAAATCTATCTAATGAACAAACCCTACTAAGAAAATTGAAGCTAGGTAACCTAAGTGCTTTTGGGCCAAGGATCGATGGATATAACCGTAGTCTTATCTGCTAATTCCAAAATGGTTGGGGTAGGTCGAAGAATAGGTTGTAATTGTAATTTCTCCTGGTTAGTAGTGTTCATAACATTGATGGTTGCACCTAGGTCTATGAGAGTGTTTCCAGTGGAGACCTCATTAATGGTTATGGTCACTACGGGGTTTCCTGGGTTCCCATTTTTTTCTAGTTTTGGCTACTCTGATATATACTCAAAAATTCCTCCCACCAAATGTACTGTAGAGGGGTCCTTTTGCTTCCTACCTGGCTTCTTGATACACAATTCCTTGAATACATTACTGTAGATTGGAATGTCTTTGATATCTTGAAGCAGGGGAATCTTGACACAAATATTTTTCAATTCATTCAAAATGTCAAATTTCAGTTGGGTGGTAGGTTTTTCGATTACCAATTGGTCTGGATAAGGAGGGACCTTCATAATTTGTGAAGGTTCATTTTGGGTAAGATTGGGTTCTTGATTCTTCAGGATAATAACATCTTCCCACCTAGTGGCATCCATGGGTTGTTTGATGGTTTCTTCTTATTCTTTTCCATGGATGACCACTGAAGGTCTCTGCCTATCTATAACTTTTCTCGATCTTAGTTGAATTTCCTGTAATGGAACAAGAGTAATAAAATATGTCGAGAAGGCATGCATCTCAACATTGTGAAGAGGTTGAGGGGGATTATTATTGGGATTCAACACTGGATGTGGCGGTAAAAGTGTCGGTCTTGGGGAGCTTGCATTTTGATATTGTAGCGATTTTTGTTGTGGAATAGGAGGTAAAGGTGGTGGAACAAATCCTGATAGAAGTTGTGGAGTGTTCTATGGGAATTAAGGCTAAGGATGGTTGGACATAGGGATAGGTGAAGCTTAAGGGTTTCCTTGATTGTGTCCTCCTCTCCATCCTTGAAGCCAAGGATGTTGGTATTGAGTAGACCAATTTTTTGAACCTGATGGATTTCACTGTTGTTGTTGTTGATAATAGGGTGGAACTTGGGATTGTGGATCTAGGTATGTGGTCTAGTTCCTAGGTTTCCATGGCCTCCTAGGTGCATAAGAATACTCCCCAGGATCTCCACTCCTATATATGGCTAATAAACCGGGCAATGATGGACATTTTTTATTCACATGGTCTTCTGCACAGAAGCCACAAATTGAAATGTTATCTAATGGGCATTCCCTTTAGGAATGCTTCCTCCTGCATCTTGGGCAATATATGATCATTGCTGCATTTTCCTCCTCCTGTTTCTTTTTTATTTTTAGGGTGTCCACCTGGGAACCTATTGTGCTTAAGATATCTATCTTAAAGTTCTCTAAAAGGTTTCCTATCTCTTCTCTTGTGATACCACTTGAACTAACTGGTTTTAACTTTCTATTGTAAGGGTCCTGAACATTCTTTCCTGTTTTGGCTCTACTCCTTCAGTAGTATTTACACATTTCACATATTTCAAAAAATGGTTTATGAGAGATGTCACATGATGCCATCAGGTTAAGAATTTCTAGATATTCTTCTGAAATTCCCTTAAGCAAAAGAACCCTAATTTCATCCTCTGGGAGGTCATGGTATTTTGATATCTGGGATATATAACCAAATCTTTCCATATAATCTTCAAGGTTCTTGTCTTCTAATTGTTTGATTTTAAGGATGTCATTATGAGACTCTTTGTTCGTGCAGTAGTATTGGTATTTCTTAAGAAATATCTATTTCATAAATTCCCAAGACCTAATACTGGATTCTCCCAATCCCATGAACCATCTTAGTGCAGAGTCTCTGAGGGTGGCAGGAAAGAGTTTTAATTTCTGGGCATCTTGCACATAGTTGTAGCTCCTACACAAGATGTCAAATTCAAATAGGAAGGTGTCTGGGTCTTCACTGTTTTTACCATAAAACATAGGTAGTGCAGAGAGAGGAATATTCTTGATGTTGGCATTTGGAGTGGTGTCTAAAATTGAAAACCAGAAGGTAGTTTTGGTTTGGTTTCCAGTTTCTTCTTCCTCCCTGTGTCTTACATTGTTATGGTCTTCCTGATCATCCATATTGGCTTGATTTCCAAAAAGAGATTACCTAGGTTGTTTTATCTTTGAAGAGAATCGGGTTTCCTTTTGATGGAAAGGTCTTCCTATGGATTGGATGTCTGGGACTCTACTCGAGCCGGTCAAGACTATTGGTGCCAAAAATTTTCTATCAGTTTGAGAGATGATCACATTGGATGAACTACCAAACAAAAGATTCACATGTTCAGGGTCTATGATGTCCTTAAAATTAGGGTCCCCTGGTGGTGGTGTAAAATCAAAGGTTGTATTGTTTGGTTATGTGGAAGACTCAAGTGGTATTGCCTCCTTTCCTAATATGATTGATGCTTCAATTTGTTGTTCTATAGTTCACCATGTGTTAGTCTTCTCAGAGAATATTTTATCTCTTTGAGTTGAGCTAGCTTCTGTTTTTCGGTATCGGTCTGTGGATTTTATAAGTGGAACGTTCCTTCCCCCAAAGAGATCAGAAGGAACCTTAGTTGAAAGGTCTGATTTTCATTTAATGTATCTACCTTCTGGGTCTCTAGGTCTATTCATGAAAGAAAGAAAAAAGAAAAAGCTACCATTTGGTTTCTAGGTCTATTCATAAACAAAAAGAAAAATGAAAAACTACTATTGGGTTTGGAGGAACCTACTATAGTAGATGCGCAGGTTCTTACCTCTCGTCTTAAAGATCCCACACCACCAATCTAATGCTAAGGTCTCAAAATGATCTATTTCCTAACTACTTCTTACCTTGAGACAATTCCCCGACAACGACGCCAAAAATGATGGGTGTTGTATATGCACTAAAAACACAGTAAAAACCCTCAATTAAATTGTCAACCTGGGGTAAGTAAACTTAGAGTTGTACCAAAATATATGCCAAAGGTAGAAGGATGGTAGGAGTATAGTCTAACTAAGGAAGGTAGATATCTAAGTCTAATCTACTTAGACACAAATATCTAATGAACAAACCCTACTAAGCAAATTGAAACTAGGTAACCTAAGTACTTTTGGGCCAAGGATCGATGGATAGTTCTAAGAAAATAAGTAAAAACCCTATTTGAAGAAAACTAGTTCATAACAATAAGCAAAAGCAAACTATTTAAGCATAATAATGAGCAACTAACAAAAGAAAACTATTTTAACTTGCCAACCTACATTCAATGAGCAACTACCTTGTGAACGCAAATAAATAAACATGCAAGCAAAGACACCTAACTAACCTACTAAAGCAAGTAAACAAGTAAGCAAAGACAACTATCTAACCTACTAAAGCAATAAATAAGTAAGCAAAGACAACTAACTAACCTACTAAAGCAAATAGAGAAGTAAGAAAAAGACAACTAACTACTGCAAGCAATCAAATTAAAACTTCTCATTGAACAACTATCTAGCCTAAGAGGCAAGTGGACTAAATTCTTAATTCAAAACTATTTCTAATTCATGAAAGGAAATCTATTTAATTGAAAGCAAGAAGAACTAACAACTAGTCTTGAACCTATGATAAGCAAAACTACTACCTAGTCTATCAAAGAAAAGACTATCTATCCTACAACAAAAATTAAACTATCTTTTGAAAATATGAAAGCAAGGAACTATATCTTTTGATCTATGAAAGAAGGAAAACTATCTCTTTTAATCTATGAAAGCAAGAAAACTATTTCTTAATCTATGGAAGCAAGAAAACTATCTTTTAACCTATGAAAACTCAAATATAGTGTTGGTGGTTGTGTGAATGTCTCTGGTGTCATATGATATCTTGATGGCACTTGAAAACAAAGGACAATTCAAGTGGTATAAGCTCAAGACTGATCTCAATAACAAAGTGGAAGGTATGGATTAAACAATCCAATGAGAATTTATCCATGACAAAAGAAATCGTCAATTACCCTCCATAATCATTTATTAACCATCAACAATATAATGAGATCATCATTGTACTTCTATATTATGTAAGCAAAATTCATACTTAAACTCAAGCTATTAACTAATAAATACAATTGCAATTTAACTCTAGGAAAGAAATTACATAAATGAAACTATGCTATATCTATTGTAACAATTCAAACTGTAATAAGAAAATGCTTAAGAATAGAAATTAAACTATGATATTGAAAAGTAAACTAACAACTACATTAACCAACAACTAATTAAACAAGATCTATATAAAAATGAGATAAGAAAGCTAGAATTAAAAACTGGAATTAATTCTATCCATCCATCAAATTCTTGTCGAAGAGGACCCAAATAAAAACTTTGTTCTATTCTAATTAAAACTATATTTTAAAATTGACTATAAAATCATAAATCAAAGAATAATATAACATCTAATTGTGCATGGGGTTAGTCTAGGGACTTGCAAGTCTGTTCCTAATCTACAATATCAATGCATGCTAACACAATCCTTCATTCTATCCTGTAAAAGAGAATCAAAAGCAGTTAAATTATAACAACAAACTAATTAACACAATAAAAATGCATGTACAGAAAATAAAGAGAACAATTAAATTATGAAATGCATAAACAAACATGAAGACAGTTACCAAACTGTTGTTGGCCCCCCCAACAAGTCATGGTCACTTCCTAAAAAAACACCACGAGATCAACAAGATGAATTCACCATAAAAACTCAAAAACACATTTCTTATATAATTTGGCAATGTAAAATAGCAAAACAGAGTAAAAACGAGTTTGTCTCCAATACACTAGTTATTCTACTTGGTTCACAATCATATGACCATCCTAGTGGTATTTATAAGCTTACAAACCAAGTGGTTGAACACAGGAGGGTCAAACCACTTCTAAATTCGGCAAATTACAATAAATGATGCCCTAACTGATAAAACAGAGCGAGCCAATAATCTCCCTCTTGAACAACTAAAACTGAGTGATTGGAAGCTCATTAGCTAGAAGGGGAAAGAATGATTAAAACCCATGTTCCTGATTCACCCATCATTGGAGCCAATACCATAACTACCAAGTCGCCCTCCATTTTTGTGCAATACGTAGTGCTGGACAGAGTGTTGGATCAAGTGTCGAAACGAGTACTGGAAGGAGTGTTGGATCAAGTGTCGGAAGCAGAAACATGTTGTGTTTTTTCCCTGTAACACCAGAAAAATGTGAATTAGATCTTGGTAATCATAAAACATGATGTAAGTTTTAAACCTGCAAAGTAAAGCAATGCATATAGATTCTTAAGCAAGACAAAAATTAATCAATGGCTCATACACAGAGTACACAGAGATTTTATACCGGAAACCCTCAGTCGGGAAAACCTTTCTTATATTCATTATATTGAATTTCACCATTCACCATACAATATATACAATGTTTTTAGGTATTCTATAGATACAAAAACCTTAATCCCTTAATTCGGGATTAATTTACAAAACCGCTAAAAATAGCAAAATCCGCTAAAAATAGAAAAAAACGTTGATGCATTTGTCGTATCTGATGCACCACACACACACCCATGAAAAGAATATAACACATACCCAACATTCTCCAATTTGTTGTTTTCTTTGCATCCAGGGGTCCAGGGGATTATATAGTCAACAATCCAGGGCAGCAATGCCCATTGTTTCTCTACACCAGGATAACTTTTATGTGCTCACAGACTTTGTCAATGAATCTGCAACATTCTTCAAAGTGTCAACCTTTTCCAGCAACACCTTCTTTTCCTCAACCATGTCTCTCAAAAAGTGATACTGAACATCAATATGCTTTGTCTTCGAATGATAAGCTAGGTTCTTTGCTAGGAATATTGCACTCTGACTGTCACAGTCTAATCTCACTGCTTGTTGTACCAACCCAATACCTAAACACAATCTTTGTAACCATACTGCTTCCTTGCTTTCATGAGTGGCTGCCATGTATTCAACTTTTGTAGTTGAGAGTGCCACTACAGCTTGTCTTTTGCTCATCCAACTGATTGGTCCTCCAAATAGGTTAAACACATACCCACTTGTAGATCTTCTGTGATCCATATCTCCAGCCCAGTCTGCATCAACAAAAACATGTATGTCCACCACTTTGTCTAATCTCGGTCTTCCTTGGTAGCACAATCCATAACTGGTGGTGCAACGAAGATACCTGAAGACCCTCTTTACTGTTGTCCAATGCTCCTTCCCTGGTTTTGACATATACCTGCTCAAAACTCCCACTGCATGTGCAATGTCTGGTCTAGTACAAACCATTGCATACATCAAAATGCCAACTGCATTGGCATATGGAACATGGGACATGTCCTGTTCTTCTTCCTGTGTCTTGGGACACTGATCTGTAGATAACTTTACACCTATAGGAATAGGAACCTTGACCGGTTTACTTCCATTCATATTAAACCTCTGCAATATCGTCTCAACATATTTTCTTTGATTCAACCAGAGTTTCTTGTTTGCATGATCTCTTTTAATCTCCATTCCCAGAATGAAGTTAGCAGCACCGAGATCCTTCATGTCAAATTTGGAGGATAGCTGTGATTTCACCTCCTTGATAACATCCATGTTATTTCCTACCAACAACATGTCATCAACATACAAAACTACATAAATGAAGTTATTACCAACCTGCTTGGAATATACACAATGATTAGCCTTGCTTCTTACAAATCCCAATCCAAGGATGTATGTGTCAAACTTTTGGTACCACATCCTAGGTAATTGCTTCAGACCATATAGTGACTTATTTAGGTTACAGACCGGCTCTTTCTTTCCCTTCACTACAAAGCCTTCTGGTTGCTTCATCTAGATTTCTTCTTCCAAATCCCCATGTAGGAATGTTGTCTTCACATCCATCTGTCCCACTTCAAGATCAAAAGCAGAAGCAATAGATAAAATAAATCTAATAGAAGTTAACTTAGCAACAAGAGAAAAAATCTCACTAAAGTCAATTCCCTCTACCTGGGAATAACCTTTTTCTACTAACAGAGCTTTGTATTTCTCAACTTTACCTTGTGCATTAAATTTCTTCTTGAGCAACCACTTGCTACCAACCGATTTTCTTCCAGCTAGAAGCTCAACTATATCCCCTGCCTCATTCTTATCCAAGGCATCCATTTCTTCAACCATGGCCTTCTTACAGAGTTTACTATCCTCTGAATTCATTGCTTCCTTGATAGTTCTGGGATCATCATCAGTAATAGATAAAGAAAAATTGGAACGAAAATCAGGTGGACTATACCTTTCTGGTTTCCTTCTATTTCTCACTGATCTCCTCAATACTGGGGTATGAGGTTCTTCTTCTTCTTCTTCTTCTGCTTCCTCTGATTCCTCTTCTTTAGATGATTCAGATTTTGCATCATCCAACTCAAGCTCTATTTTCTCAGGTTCGTCTTGCATTGGTGGGAATTCCTGTTTGGACACATCTTTTACCTCTTTGAAAACAACATCTCGACTGTAAACAATTTTCTTGGTTTCTAGGTTCCAAAGATTATAACCTTTCACACCATCTTTATAACCAATAAAGATACACTTTTCAACTTTATTATCTAGCTTACTCCTATTTTCCTTTGGAACATGTACATAAGCATCACAACCAAACACTCTAAGATGTTGAAGAGAGGGTTTATTTCCAGACCATACCTTGTGTGGAGTTTTATCATCCAACGCTGATGAAGGTGATCGATTAACCAGGTAACATGTTGTACCCACTGCCTCTGCCCAGAATTCTTGTCTTAACCTGACACCGCTGAGCATGCTCCTTGCTTTTTCCATTAGTGTCATGTTCATGCTTTCTTCAACTCCATTCTACTGAGGAGTGTATGGAGTAGTCTTCTACCTTGCTATACCACACTTCTTAAAGAATTCTTCGAATTCATTTCCACAGAATTCTCCACCATTATCTGTTCTCAATACCTTTATTTTCTTCTCTATCTGATTTTCTACTAGAGCCTTAAACTCTTTAAATTTATCAAATACCTTAGATTTTTTTCTAAGAAAATAAACCCATGCGTTCCTTGAAAAAACATCTATGAATGAACCTGTTAGCGTCAGAAGTCACTCCTGGATTGCAGCAGGAGAAGAGCCCAATGCCCATCATTTTAATGTCAGGTTTTGTTTATAAAAGAGATGATCAAATGGAAGTAAAACTCAGAACAATATCGTTTCAACTCTGAAACTAGGCCAGGCGTGCATGGGCAAGTGAGGTCTTAGATAAACTCCAAACAGTGAGTTGTAATAAGGGTGAGTAGGGGGAAGACTTGTATGAGAAGAGTGTAGGAGTCTGTTATAAACATCAGGTTTCTAACAGAATGTGAGAAGAAAACGTCCAAAGGCAAGATCTTCTTACATTCAAATGAAGCAAACCAGAGAAAACAATAATGCAACAACAAATCCTTTATCATAACATAACTGCAACAATTCATGTGAATCATTCGATCATGAACTCTCTGGCATGAGATGAAACATAGGTGAATTAGGAAAACTATTTGTTGTAAAACAAGAAATCTTAGAGACATATGCACTACCAAGAAACTAGAATGCTTGCTAAAACATTACAGTCGGGAGCTCTGCTCTACCATTGATAGATACCAAAATGGCGAAAACGCCTACATATACTCAAAACAACAACAACAACAAAATCGAGACGTTGCATTAAGAGCCTTGCGTCTGCATGGCTTCTGACAATCTGCACCTGCAGTCTCTGGGTGATCGTGCATCTATGATAGACGCAATCGAACTTCTGACAGTTTCGCAGGTGAATCGGCGTGCTTTTAATTCATCGCCAAACTTTCCCATTATGGCGGAGATGATGTCTAACCACCACCAACTACCTTAATAACTACTTCAGTGGGATTGAGGATGACCCGACTGGCTTGGCACCTTTGGAATGTGGAAGACCCTTCGTGCTGCCACCTGGATTAACTAAACGACCTGATGAATATGAGTGGTGGCCAGCATGAAGGGTGGGGTGCAGAATGGGAGTGGTGGTGCTAAAACTGTGGGGGTGAATTAAGAAGCAATGAGGTGTGAGAGAGGTGACAGGGGAGCTTTTAATTCATCGCCAAACTTTCCCATTATGGCGGAGATGATGTCTAACCACCACCAACTACCTTAATAACTACTTCAGTGGGATTGAGGATGACCCGACTGGCTTGGCACCTTTGGAATGTGGAAGACCCTTCGTGCTGC
>ML811944.1:41694-57304 GCA_009831015.1 Picea engelmannii
GGGGGGGGGTTCGAAATCACCTTGCGCGCCATTGATCCGGGTGCTTCGATCGCGGTTGTTGAAGAGGTGCACCCTCGATTCTGGACCCCCCCCCTCCTCTTAACGGTAGAAAGACGGGGGGGCTCTGGAATCCTATGTGTGTCGTTGATCCAGGCGCTCTACTTCCTGCCGTCCATATCTGACTGTCCTTTAGCACAAGTGCATTTTGCATCCAACACTTATGGTAAGTGGGTTTTAACCCATTCTTTTGCATTCTAACCCCCTTACAAGAAATGTCACTAACATTAGGCTCCATGGGGGATAGATTCGTCCCTGTGATGCTCTAAGGAATATTTTGCAGATTCAGTGCCTTGCTGTTGGGCTTATGGAGTCATTTATTAGGCTGAAAACAAAAACAATATTTACAAAACAAAAAGGAGCCGACTACGGCTCACAAAGAACATTTTTTTAAGAAATGCCCATTTACTGGGCCACTAAAAAATTCTTTTCCTTCCAGATCCTGCAACCTGTAAGTGTTGTTTGAAAGTACTTCAGAGATATTGAAAGGCCCAAACCAAAGGGAATAAAACTTACTGTGCTTTCCCTTATCCTGCCTGGGTGCATCCCATTTGAGCACCAGATTGCCCTGCTCAAAATCTTTCTTTCTTCTCTTCCTGTCGAAGGTCTGCTTGATCTTCTACTGATGATTGTGGGCCCTGTTCATGACCTGTTCCCTGATCTGCTGTATTTCTACCATCTGATGAATCCTTCTGACCATATGGTCGGGCTCTCCTTCAATATCCTAGAGGAATTTTTCCACAGATAAGGCAAGCTAAGTAGGGAAAACAACCTCTGTTCCATAAACAAGTTGGAAAGGTGAGATGCCGAGGGACCTCTTTGTTGTTACCCGATCATCCCATAGTGCAAATTTGAGCTTTGAATCCCAGGCCCTTTTATTGTCTTCCAGTAATTTCTTAATAAGTTTGATCAAGCTTTTATTGGAAGACTCTGCCAGTCCATTTCCTTGAGGATAATAGGGAGTAGAGTGAATCAGCGAAATCCCAAACTGCTCACAGAACTTGACCAGAGGCTCAAGCCTGAAAGAGGCAGCATTGTCAGTGACAATTCTGCTTGGGAAACCAAATATGGCTAAGATTTCCTCTAGGAAACTGATAATTACTTTGTGGGAAGTGCTCCTGGTGGGGACAACTTCTATCCACTTGGTGAAATAGTCTATTGCAGTCAAAATCCATTTGTGCTGGCCACTTGAGGGAGGATGGATTTCTCCAATGAAGTCCAATCCCCACTGCTGAAAGGGTGCTGAAACCACTATAGGCTTTAATGGCAGAGATTTGAGTTGCTGCTTTCCTAAGAAATTTTGGCATTTGATGCAAGCTCTGATTTTTATGCAGACATCAGGGAATAAAGTGGGCCAGTAATACCCATCTCGGAGGATCTTATGGGCTGTGGTCTTCCATAAATGATGACCCCCACAAAAGCTGTTGTGGAAATCAAGCATAACCTGTTGGGCTTCTTGTGGGTCCAAGCACCTTAAAAATACCCCTAGAGGATCTTTCCAGTACAAGGCTTGGTTAATGAGGCAATATCTGACTGCCTTGAGCTTTAAATCTCTCGCCTTTCTTTTCTCCATTCCATCAGGAGACCTCAATTCTTGCAGAAAGTATAAAATATCCTTGTACCAGGGGCATGCTATTAGTGATAGGGCACCCTGAGAAGTCTTGTTGGATGACTCGGCTTGCTCATTGATGAAGTTCATTCCCAAGGCTTTGCAATTGGACTCAGCCAACAACTTGGCCAAACCCTGCCCCTTTATCAACTTGGTGGGCTTGATCACCAAATCAAAATCTAGGATCTTGGTGATCCATTTACCTCTCCTCCCGTCTATGTCTGGCTGTATAAGAATGTCCTTCACAGAGGCTGAAGGAACGTATGCAGTGATCCTCGAGTGCAAGACATACACTCTGAAAGCTTTGAGGGCTTTCACCGAGGCACAGGCATGCTTCTCCATGATCTCCTACCGAACTTCTGCATATCTCAATGCCTTGCTAAAGAACGAGATGGGTTGTTCTCGCCCTTCTTCATTTCTCTGCAGCAAGACCGCTGCTACTGTATCATCAGAAGCAAAAGAAAAAATCAGTAAATCTTTGGAATAATCAGGACTGATTAGCATAGGTGCCTCAGTCAATGCTTTCTTTATTAGGATGAAATATTCTCATGATTCAACAGTCCATCTAACTTCATTTTCCTTCCTGAGCATGGTTGTGATGGGTTTCACTAGTTCAACAAAACTTGAGATAAATCTCCTCAAAAAATTAATCTTCCCCAAAAAGGCCTAAACTTCCTTCTTAGATCTGGGAAATGATAGGGTCTAAATTGCTTCTACCCTGCTAGGATCAATTCTTACCCCCTCTGCTGATACTATATGGCCTAACAACTTCCCTTCCTTCATAGAAAACAAAGACTTCTTGGGATTTAGGGAAAGGCCAAACCTGTGACACTTCAGGAAAACTTTCTTCAAGTGGCAGCAGTGCTCCTTATCTGTCCTGGAGAAGACCGTGATGTCATCTAGATATATTACCACAAACTGGTCCTTCTCCCCGATGAAGGCTATGTCCATGGCCCATTGAAATGTTGCTCCTGCATTCATCAATCCGAAAGGCATTTTGGCATACATGAATGTCCCCCAAGGAGTGGTGAAGGCCATTTTCTCCCTGTCCTCAGGCATGACTGATATCTAATTGTAACCAGAAAAGCCATCAATCATGGATATTCTAGATGCACCAGTGACCTTCTGCAATATGTGTTCCATGTTGGGCAGGGGATAATTGTCTTTCCTTGAGCTCCTGTTTAGGTTCTTGAAATCAACACAAAGTCTGATTTCCCCACTTGTCTTTCTTACTGGGACCAAATTGGCCACCCAATCGGAATATCTCAAGGGGACAATGATTTGGGCATCTAGAAGCTTCTTCACTTCTTTCTCCGTGACAGGTAGCAACATGGGGTTTATCTCTCTCAGCTTCTACTTGAATGGTTTAGCCTCTTCTTTCAGTGGGATCTTGTGCTCAATGACTGATGTGTCATACGTCTTGAGGTCTTCGTAGGTCCATGCGAATACATCAGCAAACTCTCTCAGCAACTCTGTATATTCAGCCCTCTGCTCCTTGGTCAAACTCCTTGACAACTTGACAAACTTAGGCTCCTTTGGTGTGCCAATGTTGCACTCAGCTGTGTCAGCATCATCACCTGAAACTCTACCCTTTAATGCCACATCATTCCCATCGAACAATCTTTCTAATGGGATTAGTCCTCTCGGAATGTGATTGCTAGGTAGTTGAATAATCTGGTGGTTAGAAATTTCATTTAAAAACTCGCCAGGGTAATGGTCACCTTCCATGTCAGGATCCTCATCAATGTGCAGCGCAGAAAAGTCATCAACGGATTGGAGAAATTTCTCGATTTCCAGATCATCTTCAAATACCTTCCAATGCTTGACATTGTCCGGTACAGAGGGTCTATATTTTATTTCAACATCAGATTAGACCATAGGCGGCAGAGGATATCTGATCAAACTAGCTGAGACAGCTAAATAATCGGCTGAAGTATTTTCCTCCCTCGGGATGAAAGAAATGTTAAAAGCCAAGAAGAAATTATCAACTAGGTCCCATACCTCATTTCTGTAATTCTTGAGCCGGGGATTATTAGCACGATAGGCATTTCTGACCTGTTGGATAATCAACTCATCATCTCCAAAGATTTTTATCTCTTTAATTCCCATTTCCTTTGAAGCCCTCATACCCAGAACAATAGCTTCATACTCTGCCACGTTGTTGGTGGTGTCAAATTCCATCTTATATGACAGGGATACAGTCTCCTGAGACGGTGACACAAAAAATATCCCAGCACCAGCACCTTCCCTGGAACAGGCTCCATCAAAAAAAAAATTCCATACGGGGGCAATGGAGGGAGGGAATTCAAGAGGAGTGGTGGGATTCTTTCTGAGCTTAAGAGGAGGCTCGGGAGCATGAGTGAGTTGCAGTAGACTGGAACCTAAATCGGTGTCCAAGGCAAAAATGGGATGGTTGGTGGGATTAGCTTTATCGCTGATTATATAGGCCAATTGGGCTTCTCTGTATAGCCTCCTATGTTCTCCCCCAAACACTGGGATAGTAGCATAGGTCAGGTCCATCTACAAAGTTCCCCTCGACCTTTTTATCCAAGATATTGACAATAGCATACCGAAATTGGGGGGGACATCAACCACTACAATATCCATGACCACACTTTTCATGGGCAACTGAAACAAGGTCACAACCAGGTCTTTAATAACTCCAAGACACTAAACCCTCCTGGAGTCAAAGGAATAGAGGTCATGATAGGCTTGTGTGACTTCTAGTCCTAACTCTTCCATGACGGTTTTGGGCATGAGGTTGTGAGAAGCCCCTGAATCCATCAAGCAATTGTGTAGTACCTTGTCATGTATGTTCAAGGAAGTGTATAAGGGAGGGGATGAGTCATCCCTATCTTCTACCATGGGACCTAGGACAACTGCTGGCTTTTCATCTTGGAGTTTTATGGAGTCTGTGGGAAGGCATGAGGCTTCAGACTGCAGAAGCTCAAAGAGGCGCTTTTTGAATTCTTCATGTTTAATGAGCTCGGTGAGGGGCATAGAGATTTTGATCTTTTGAATCTCATGCTTGAAATTAAAAGAAGATGTAAGTTTTGGAATTTCTCTTATTTCAGGAACATGATTGTGGACAATGGGGGATAGGGGTTGAGCCTTCTTACCTCTGTGACTTTCTGCTACTTGATTAGCAGGTTTCTCTGTTCTAGTGGATTTCTCAGGAATATCAGGTGTTGTTGTCTTTTTGTTGGATCTCAGGTTGTACCTACCTTGGCCGCCGCCAGCCTTGTCTCCCTTTCTCAATTCATTTAGTTGACCGTCCATGAGAGACCCCTCGTAAGCTGATTGAGTGAGATGAGGAAAAGGAGGAGTGTCTCCGAAGCAATGGATTTCAGGATCAATCTCATATGTTTCTCTTTCTTCCTCCTCGGCCACAAAATTATTCTGAAGAGGGGCCTGAATTTTCTGGTCTTCTCTGTCTCTTCCCCTCTCTCTTTGCATGGTTGGGGAAGGAACATTGTTTGGCCTCCTAAAATCGCCTTTGATTTCGGCACCCTGAGGGCCCTTGTACCCTTGTCTCCTTTCCACCTTTAGTCTCTCCATTTCTTCAGACAGAAACTTCATCATCTTGGTCAGCTCATCCACTTGAGGGTGGGGCACCGATAGGCCAGAAGTCGAGGCTTCAGATTTTCCCTTTCTTCTTTCTGTGTCGTCTTTGCTCCTCAGTATGTCATCTTCTAATACATTGGATTCCACTTCAACAACTGCGTCTTGCATTTGGGCTAAGGAGGTGGTTCTTCTTTCTCTCAATAGAAGGCAGAAGTCGGGGTTGAATGCACCAGCATAGGAAATTTGGGCAGAGGCTTCTGAGGGCTTTATCTCTGCAGGAATCTTATTATACATCTTATTAAATCTTTTGGAGAAGTCAGAGACAGACTCTCCTTCCATTTTCTTCAAAGACCCAAACTCTGTCATGTAGTACATGAAATCCTTCCTATCTCCCCACTGCCTCAGGAAAACACCATCCAGAGCTTCAATTCCAGCAATAGATCCGGGGGCCAATCCTCTAAACCACTTCCTCACCTCACCATCCAGGCTCTGGATGAAGTCTCTAATCCAGACATCTTCATTTTCAATGTTTAGGTTGTCTGCATAACTATAGAAAGCAGCAAGGTGTTCCTCTGCGATTATGTCCCCTTCTCCGGTGAACTTGGGCATGTACTTCAAGTAGTCTCCAGCAGGGAGAGGATGCATAGGTTGGGGTAGAACTAAGGGAGCATATCGGGCATCAACTATGGTGTCCATTCTATTTGGAGGGGGATTAGCACCAGCCATAGGAAAATTAGGTGGAGGAGAATTCAGAGGAGAAGGAGTTCGCGAAGGGGCTACTGGGAATGAGTCTCGAAGTGGAGTGGGAAACAAGAGAGGATTCAAGGAGAAAGCTAACGAACTCAAGTCAGTCGGTGCTCCTCTTTGTGCAGGAGTGGGGAAATCTTCTATAGTCCCGGGTCTACGCCAAGGAACAACTTCAGAGGAGAGGGGAGTGACAAGGATTTCTCCCTCCAATATCAGACCAGGAGGGGAAAAATCAGCAGGAACACTCCCAAAATTTAGGAAACGGGAAACTTGTGAAGGAGGTCTATTAAGAAACTGAGGAGGAGAAAAAGGAGTTCTTACAGAAGGAGATGGCGAATTACCTGTTTCGGCGGTGGAAACCTTTTCTTCAGGGGCCTTTCCTTTTCTGAGAACCACCTCTGGATCAGTTACAGGTGCATCTAGGGGCAGCTGTGGATGTGGCCGCATATGTCTGCCTCTGGAAGACACAATTAAGACAGTGGGTTCGCTCCAGTGGAGTCGTCATAATGGAGTCGCCAGGTGGATAGTATCAATCTTCAAGGGATCTGATGCGTAATGCACCTTCAGAATCAGAAGCTCAATGTTGTTCAATCCCAGGGAAGGTTTTCAACTTCGCTCCCCGACAATGACGCCAGAAATGTTAGCGTCGAAAGTCACTCCTGGATTGCAGCAGGAGCAGAGCCCGATGCCCATCAGTTTAATGTCACGTTTTGTTTATAAAAGAGTTGATCAAATGGAATTAAAACTCAGAACAATATCGTTTCAACTCTGAAACTAGGCCAGGCGTGCATGGGCAAGTGAGGTCTTAGATAAACTCCAAATAGTGAGTTGTAATAAGGGTGAGTAGGGGGGATAATTGTATCAGAAGAGTGCAGGAGTCTGTTATAAACATCAGGTTTCTAACAGACTGTGAGAAGAATACGTCCAAAGGCAAGATCTTCTTACATTCAAATGAAGCAAACCAGAGAAAACAGTAATGCAACAACAAATCCTTTATCATAACATAACTGCAACAATTCATGCGAATCATTCGATCATGAACTCTCTAGCATGAGATGAAACATAGGTGAAGTAGGAAAACTGTTTGTTGTAAAACAAGAAATCTCAGATACAGATGCACTACCAGGAAACTAGAATGGTTGCTAAAACATTACAGTCAGGAGCTACGCTCTACCATCGATAGATACCAAAATGGCGAAAACGCCTACATATACTCAAAACAACAACAACAACAAAATCGAGATGTTGCATTAAGAGCCTTGCGTCTGCATGGATTCTGACAATCTGCACTTGCAATCTCTGGGTGATCGTGCACCTATGATAGACGCAATCAGACTTCTGACAGTTCCGCAGGTGAATCGACGTGCTTTTAATTCGTCGCCGAACTTTCCCATTATGGCGGAGATGATGTCTAACCACCACCAACTACCTTAATAACTGCTTCAGTGGGATTGAGGATGACCCGACCGACTTGGCACCTTTGGAACGTGGAAGACCCTTCGTGCTGCCACCTAGATTGATTGAACGACCTGATGAATATGAGTGGTGGCCAGCGCGAAGGGTGGGGCGCAGAATGGGAGTGGTGGCGCTAAAACCATGGGGGTGAATTAAGAAGCAATGAGGTGTGAGAGAGGTGACAGGGGAAGACACATGGCGAAAGTCAATAAGCGGAGGGGGCGGGACACATGGCTGGTGGTGAGTGGATGATGAGATGGGGGGAGGGACCATATGGACTGCAAGAGAGGAGATGGACATAAGTCGGGGGGGATGAGGAAGAGCTAAAGGGAGCGATCCTCATCTTACGACCAAGAGGAGAATAGATGGCAGGGGGGGGGGGAGAATGGTCCATAAGATGACACGACAGGAAAGGGCCCACGTTGATTAAACACAGAGAGGAGGGAGATATCTGGATCACCCACGCGCCGTTGATCCGGGCTCTCTAATCACAGCCATCGGAGAGATGCATCCTCGATTCCGTACCCCCCCCTTCGCTTAAAGGTAGAAAGGCGGGGGGGGGGGGTCCGAAATTACCTTGCGCGCCATTGATCTGGGCGCTTTGATCATGGCCGTTGAAGAGGTGCGCCCTCGATTTCAGACCCCCCCCGCTCCGCTTAACGATAGAAAGGCGGGGGGGCTCCGGAATCCTATGTGCGTCATTGATACAGGCGCTCTACTTCCTGCCATCCAGATCTGACTGTCCTTTATCACAGGTGCATTTTGCATCCAACACTTATGGTAAGTGGGTTTTAACCCATTCTTTTACATTCTAACCCCCTTACAAGAAATGTCGCTAACAAAACCATAATACACAAATTTACCTAGGGATGGAACAGGAACAGGTCCAAACACATCACTGTGTATCAACTCTAAGATCCCCTTTGTTCTTGTAGCACCAGATGGGAATCTTACTCGATTTTGTTTACCATATATGCAATTTTCATAGAAATTGAAATCTAGAGTGAAATTAGACATACCTTCAACCATACCTTTACCGTGTAGTGTTCGAAGGCCCTTTTCTCCAATATTCCCTAGTCTTTGATGCCACAACATGGTCTTCTTTTCTAGGATAGTATTGGTCTTGTCTCCTTCATTTTTCTACTCAAGGAAAATAGAACTGTTACACCCATTAGTATAAGTGCTTCCCAACAACTTGTACAGAGTTCCACAACGAACTCCCCTCATCAACACCATTTCTCCTCGTACCCTCTTGCAAGTGTTCTTTTCAAATACATTTTTCACTCCTGCATCACCCAACTTCCTTACAGATATTAGGCTCCTGGCTAGTTTTGGAATGTGTAGAACCCCAGGGAGAGGTATAATCCTTCCATCGTTTAGCAGCAACTTAACCCTTCCACGTCCCAAGATTTTGCTGTCAAGTCATCTCCTAGGAATACATCACCACCATCATATTTTTCATATTCAGAGAACCACTCCCTGTGAGGAGTCATATGGTATGATGCACCTGAGTCGATCAACCATACATCATGGTCTGCATGTGTACTTGTAGATTCTAGGTAAACATCACCTCCTTCTTCAGTGGAGGTTTTTGCCTCTGTGGAAGAGGTACTATCAGATCCCTTTGGTTTTTCAACCTTCTTAGGCTTGCCATCTTTCTTATAATGCCCTATTTTACCACACTTCCAGCATTTCCTCAAAGATTTTCCTGGAGACTTAGACCTACCTATAGATTTAGATCTCCATCTCGAAGGGTTACCAGGGTTCCTGTCTTGGGTACACCCTCTTACAAATAAAGCATCTGTGTTATGACCATCCATGATTTTTCGCCTCATCTCTTCAGATAACAAGGATGCAACTACATCCTCATACTTCAATGTAGATTGAGTGGTACTACCTATTGCTACAACCAGATTATCCCAAGAGTCTGGAAAAGAACATAACAAAGTAATACACTTATCTTTTTCTGCAATCGTAATATTAACAGATCCAAGTTGACTTACTAGAGTATTAAAGGAATTTAGATGTTCTGTCACGGAATCTCCATCTTCCATCCTAAGATGATACAACTTCTTTCAAAGAAACAACTTGTTTACCAGGGACTTTGATTGATACAAATTCCCTAACTTATCCCATAGTTCCTTGGATGTAGATTCTTCTGAGACATTCAACAACACTGAATCTACCAAGCAGATATGAATAGTACTCCTTTCTCTTCTGTCCAACTTGTCCCAATCTCCCTTCGACATACCAGTAGCTGGTGTACTAGTAGTTTGTGTACTAGTAGGTTGTGTACCAGTAGCCTGTGTGCTAGTAGATGGTGTACCAGTAGGCTATGTACCGAGATCCACAATGATCCATTGTTCTTTGTCTACCAAAAGGTCCTCCATATTGAGCTTCCATAGCTCAAAGTTTTTACCGTTGAAATTCTCTATCTCGATTCTGGATGAGCTCACCATTCCTCTTTCTTTACTTGAATATCCACTGCAAAAACTCCCACTAAACCCAGGTTTATCATAGACCCAAGATAAACTTGATATATGAAGACCGAGCCAAACCCTCAACAACAAAGGCATCCCTCTGAAGCCAAAAACAAGCTTTGATACCACATGTAAGTTTTAAACCTGCAAAGTAAAGCAATGCATATAGATTCTTAAGCAAGATAGAAATTAATCAATAGCTCATACACAGAGTACACAGAGATTTTATACCAGAAACCCTCAACTGGGAAAACCTTTCTTATATTCGTTATATTGAATTTCACCATTCAGCATACAATATATACAATGTTTTTAGGTATTCCGTAGATACCAAAACCCTAATCCCTTAATCCGGGATTAATTTACAAAACCACTAAAAATGGAAAAATCCGCTAAAAATAGCAAAAAACCACAGACACAATTGTGGTATCTGACATGCCCACACACACACCCATGCAAATAATATAACACATACCCAACAGAGTGTTGGATCAAGTGTTGGAAGTAGAAACATGTTGTGTTTTTTCCCTGTAACACCAGAAAAATGTGAATTAGATCTTGGTAATCATAAAACATGATGAATTATACTCAATATAATCATGAAACATGAATCACACGTAACTAGTGTTGATCATATTGTTTTATCATGAAATTCTTCAAAAAGATCCTTCAAAATATGAAAAACACATATGTACATGCGACAAAAGTGTATAATAACCGTCATAAAAGTGATCATATCTCGGGCCTGAAAAGGGAAACACTCTAACTTCATACAAAATCCCCCTATGATGGTGCTTTTCTTTATGAAGTTACTATCCCCCTTTGAAATCAATGGGAAATGGTTCCTCCTCCTATGGTAATGATCTGTCTTTCTGAATGTTGCTGACCAGAATATGAACTCAGGTAACTCTTACTACAATCGTACTTTTCTTGTCATAAGTGAATGACTCCCCCCGTAAATTTTCTATCTCTGCTTCTAACTTATGTTCCCCTTTGTTTATGAAGGGACAATTCTTCTTGACAATATCTCTCCCCCTATCATTTCTACAGGATGCCATGTATACCACTATATACATTCTACTATTTCCACTACAGATAGTGTTATCCTACTGGAACACTGAGAAACTGAAGCTTATACTTTTCAAACGACCTTTTGACCTGTCCATTGCTTCTCATCAATCTCTAACTAGATGTATCAATATTTATTCAAGATGCTTTTGATGTCTTCTTTAATTCATGATAAAATTCTTCTTTAAACTAATATTCACAGACTTTGATCAACGATTATTATTGATGTACTATTTGTCATGAATTGTTATTCATCAAACCAAAGCATCCATTGAAAAATGGGGCTTTATTTTACTCATTGTCTTTTGTATTTTTATTGTGCAGGTTTTATCTGACGTTTTTCGTGGTCTTCGACATATGGACTTTTATTCAACTCACGACAAACTTGGTGATGCTCCATTTTTTCATTGCACTAATTTATTCGACAAGTTGGCAGTTTCATTGTAAGTTTCCACCAACCAAAATGACCCTTAATCCCACGTTCACCCATATGACTGACGTGCAATGTATATATATAAACAATATATTTCCAATGAACGAACGAGATCCTTCATCATCATATCGACAGTTATTGTCGTTTTGACAAAATGGTAGGGGGCCTGACAGCTGGTCCCAGGCTCCAGGATGGTGATCTTCTAGTGAAGTCCAATCACCTAGAGCCCTCACCATACCTTTCAATACGTGTCAAATAATTATAGTGAGGGATGTATATATAAACCCACACAAACTTTTTTTCACTTCAAATGTGGGATAAATCTTGTTACATGAGATGATCAACACCGCCAATTTTTTATCAGAAGGTTGTTGAGGCTTCTCACCTTTTCCTCTACATCGAGCGACTGCTCAGTCTTTCCATCGATCATGTTTACCATCACAATCCAATTCAAATTCCTTTACCTCATCATTAGGTGCTATCATGTGATCTACCTTAGATTTTGACAACAACGTGTCGTATGAGACTTCAACACATCATCCAAGTCATTCTCTGTTTTTGAATCCCATGACAACACTGTGTTCTTATAAATTGTTATTTCAAATCACATTCCATGTTTCTTCAAGCGAACTACATCATTCATTATTTTCATTTTCAGATTTGTACTTAATCTATTCTCATCATCACCTCACTGCTGCAAAATTTTCCATTCATTCCATTTCTTTCTCACATAGTAACTTCCATTTAGGGTTTTTTCCATTTGTAACTATTCTGACACCAATACATAACCTGCATTGTTCTTGGGTAGATAAAGACCTACAATAAACTATGTCAGATCCTGCATAGAATTATTCTATTAAACCATGATTTTTTTGATGATCCTATTCATTTTTATGTGCTTCAATGCTCATAGGAGCATCAACATGAATGAATTTCAGCTCTTCCCTAAATTCTCCTTCCCTTTGTTTTTTATTTTTCTTTGAGAAGGCATTTCAGTGTACCATTAAAATAGGATTGAAAATTTTCTAAGATAATCATCACTCAATTCTTCTTGTTGTTCTACTGTTGAAGATTCATCATCAACGTCACTATTATGTGCACCAGAAGCTTCTTTATCCGTGTCTTGAGAATATTCCTCTATTAATTTCCATTTGTTCGATAATGGATAATCTTCTTGTATGACATTATCGAATTTTGGAGTTGTCAGATTTTTCTTTATTCTCTTCTACTTATTCTTCTTGTGTACCAACTGACTCATCATCATCTTCATCTTCATTGTCAAGTATCGTATCTTGATATTTGATCTTTATTGTTTTTAATTCATCCTCCTTAACATATGCACTCTCAACAATCTTATGTAATCTAAGATTGTAGCATCTGTATGCTTTCTTGGTAGAAGCATATCCAAGAAAGATATCTTCATTAGATATAGAATCAGATTTTCTGATATTCTCATCAAGCCTTTTGATGTAATAATTACTTCCAAATACCTTGAAGTATTTTACCGAAGGAGCTCTCACAAACCATAGTTCATAAGGATTCTTATTACTATTAATCCTGAGCCGACCTCTATTTAATATGTATATTGTTGTGCCTACAACTTCCCTCGAATATCCATCAGATAATCTTTCTTCATTGAGCATAGTCCTTCCAGCCTCCTGGACTGTTCTATTCCTTCTCTCAACAATCCCATTTTGTTGAGGTGTTCTGGCAGTAGATAATTGTTTTTTTATTCCATGAGTTTCATAGAAGAGATCAAACTCTTTTGTGGTGAACTCATCACCATTGTTTGATCTAAGACATTTGATTTTTTTCTCTGTTTCATTTTCAACAAGGGTCTTAAAAGATTTGAATCTGTTAAGTGCTTCTAATTTTTCCTTGAGAAAACATACCCAATCCATTCTAGTAAAACCATCAATGAACAACATAAAGTTGGACTCTCCTTGCACACTCTTGGTCCTTATAGGTCCACAAAGGTTGGTGTGAACAATCTCTAAAGGTTTTGAGGTTGAGTATTATTTTCCCAAATTCATAGTGCCTTTCCCAAGTATGTTATCTGAAGCATTGTCACCAAATGTAACTTTACTCTTTTGTATCTTTAATCTCAAAAACTTCTCCTTATTTCATGTCATATGTTTTGAGAAACCACTGTCAACATACCATAGATCTTCTTTATCTTGGGCTTTCAAGGCAATATGACATTCCTCTTTTGATGTTTTTTATTTCCAAAGATTCGTTTTCTCTCGAATGAAATTTGGTTTATCTGAGACTTCCATTAATCTGCAATTACTTTCTTTATTTCCATAATTATGACAGCTAAAGCATTCTAAATTCCCTTCTTGTATAGGTGCAAAGGAATTATAATTTCTGCTCTTAACTTGATCTATTGTTTGGTTATCTTTAAGATTATAGTTCTTAACCCTCAAGTTTTTCCTTCCATATGCTCTACAATTCATATCTTTGTGTCTGAAATTAGAGCATGCAAATAAATAACCAAAGAAAATGTGTGGATACTTGTTTTGATAAAACTTCTTTGGTGTTGTATTATATTCCTTCTTGATGGGTGGAGGTAGTCCTATGGAGTTCTGATCATTGCTTGTCTTTTCTTCATCTTTCTTCTTGAATGTACTTAGGAGAGAAACTGCATGAGATTTTGAGTTAGCTTGGTTTTCTTCATGAGAATAACCTACACCATTTTTGTTATTTGAATCCCTTTGTGTGGTTATAATCTTATCTAAAATTTTAGAGCTATTTTCATATCTTGTTTGGATAATTTTTGCATCAAGCTCTTTTCTTAGGTGAACCATTTATGCCTCCATTCTTTCACATGCTATTTTTTTCTCTTTAAGATACTTTTCCAGACTTTCTTCCATCCTATTTGCTTCTAGGATTTGGTTTTTCAGGTTGCTCATGAGTTTCTCCATTTATTTTTCTTTCTATTCATGTTTTTCTTTTTGTTCAACTACAAAAATTTTCGGATGTCTATATATGTTTTTGTATTTTCTTAATTCATCCAAGGCACCGAGAAGTTCTGATTCCATATTAACCTCTGCTTCATCTTCTGACTCTTCCTCATGTTCAATTTCTTCTATCTCATTAGATTCTTCAATACCTATAAAATGACTTCATTATCATCACTGTCACTAGATTCTGATGAACTGTTGTTTTCTTCTTTTGAGTAAAAAATATTTTTCCCTTTTGTAATACTTTTTCTTATAGTGGGGGTTTCCCTTCTTCTTGTATTGTTTATTTATGTCTTCTTCATATTTAGGGTCTTCCTTTGGATAGGGACACTTGGATGCAAACTGGCCAACTTTTCCATAATTAAAACATTTGAAAGGCATCTTGCCTTTGTACCGCCCTGATCCTTTCTGAAGTTTTTTAATAAAATTGGCTTCTTCTACATCAGATTCTTCATGATGGTTGGATTGAGGTTTTTTCTTTTGATTTTTTTTTTCTTGAGCACCTCGAAGGTTGCCTCTCCTTTTTGGATGTTCTCATGACCTAATCTTAACTCATAGGCTGTGAGGATTCCATACAATTCATAAATGGTGAGTTCATCTAGTTTCTCTCGATCTTCAAGAGTGGACACTTTAGGATTATATAGCATAGGTAGTGTTCTTAGTATCTTTTCAACTAATGCATTGTCTGACACTTGTACTCTCAAACCTCTGATTGAATTAACAATATTATCAACTCTTTCGAAGTATTCTAAGATTTTTTCTTTATCCTTCATTTTTATACCTTCATATTGTACTTTGAGAGTCTGAATTTTGGCCCTCTTTTCCTTAGAATCTCTTGCATATATACTTTCCAATTTATCCCAGAGTTGTTTTTCATTTTCAAATTTTAGTACTTTAGCAAGGATCTTCTTACTTAGTCCATCTTGTAGTGTGTTTAAAGCCATTGCATGTTCCCAAAATTTCTTCTTGTCTTCTACTTCTATGGGAGTGACTTTTGGAACATCATATCCTTTTTCAACTAATTTCCATACTTCCAGTCCAATGATCATCATATAGATTTTCATTATAACACTCCAGAAGACATAGTCTTCACCATAAAATAGGGGGACTTTTGATGACATTTTAAACTGTTGATCCATTCTGATGTATATTTATCTTCAAGTGATTTAAACCTTTAATGAAGAGACTAGATCTAATACCAATTGAAGGATCATATCGTGTCACTGAGAGGGGG
>ML811945.1:851-19599 GCA_009831015.1 Picea engelmannii
AACTCTGCCAAATTGCCAAGCCAGTTTTGTCCCAACCCTTTAGCCTTGCCTCAAGCTTTAGGAGAAACTCAAGAAGCAACAGTTGGAGGACAAAAAGAAGAGGAAGAGCCCAGGATCAGGATCGTGGAACGGTGACCGGCCTCAGAAATCATTGTAATTTGATTCATATTGAAGCTAATGAAAAAGATACTTTTCCCGTCCCGAATACATGAGTCTCATCTATGTTATTTGATTTATGTTTTATCTCTAACCCCCCTAGTATATCAGTAGCATGCATGCATAGTATTGTCGTGATTGCAGGAAGCTTTATGGAAGGAGCAGCAGCAGCAAGGAGACAACAACTCAACGGAGGATCTACTTCAACCGTCGGAAAAAGGTTGGTTTATTCTTCCCGTGCTTGCCTGAGAAAAGGGATTGAGATTTTGGGTAGAAGGTCAAAAGTTAAATCTTACGGGTCATGATCTGCATATAAGTTTAGATCCCTAGCTTATTAGTCCGTAGGGTAGAATACCCAACAACAATCACCCACTAGATCACCTGTTGCCCGAGTAGTCTGTTGTACCCATCGTGGTCGATGCTCAGCACCTACAAATTCTTGCTACTGATAATAAATATCAGATATATCATATTCAAATATCTAATCAGAAATATGATTGGAATAAGTCTCACAAAGTTCCACAACTAGAGGCTGTGAAGATGGAGGTGCAGACTGCTCCAGAAGTAACTATGAAGGACCTTCTTCAAACTTAACACTCCTTTGAATGAATAGTGTATCTGAAGTAGTATCTAATAACCTATATCCATTTTCTCCCTTTGGATATCCAACAAAAATACACTCCTTACTCTAATCTTCCATAGATTTCCTCTTATCGAAAGGGATCCTAGCCCATGCACAGGAACTGAAACTTATGAAGTGAGTGACTTGCGGTTTCTTCCTGCTCCAAGCCTCATATGGAGTAACTCCCTTGATTGATTTATGAGGAACTCTATTTTGAATGTAGGCTACACAGTTGATAGCTTCAACCCATAATTTTTGAGGTAGTGCTCTAGCCTGCAACATACAATTGGCCATCTCTTTCAATGTCCCGTTCTTTCTCTTGGCTACCCCATTCTGCTGTGGAGTATATGGAGCTGTGTGTTGCAACTCTATACCTGATTCTGAACAAAGATGCTCAAAATTCTTATTCACATACTCTCCTCCATTATCTATATGAAGCTTCTTAATCCTCTTCCATGTTTAGTTCTCAACTAGATGCTTGAAATCTTTAAGACACACAATGACCTCATATTTTAATTTGAGAAAGTAGACCCATGTATATCTCAAAAAATCATCAATGAAAGTAAGAACATACTTAGCTTTATTGAGCGATGGGCATGGGAAAGGACCTATAATGTCAATGTGAACTATCTCTATAAGTGATGATGCCCTCCATGCTTTACCTGTGTTGAACTTCTCCTTAGGATGTTTGCCTAGTATGTAGCCCTAGTAAACTCCATTTGTGTACTAAATGTGGGGTAATCCATCTACCATTCCACCCTTACTAAGTTGATCTAAATATTTAAAATTCAGACGCCCAAACCTTTCATGCCACAACCTAGACTCTTCATTAGCATGTGTTAGAAGAGATACATAATCAGATTTATGAGTGAAGTGAGACAAGGTGTAGAACCTGGAATGGTGATTAACCTCACCAACGACAATTTTTGAACCATATGACAAGTTGGAAATTATAACTGATTCTGGAGTGAACTTTGCCTTATTCCCTGAACCTGAATGAGTGATTTGATAGATGGAGAGAAGATTCACTAAAACCTTCGAAACATGAAGTACATCATAAAAGCATCCATGGTCTAGATCAAATCTACCCCTACCGCACACATCTACAAGAGAATCATCTCCCATGAAGATCGGTGGTCCGGAACAAGTCTCCAAGTATGAGAACAGTCTATCCAATGAGGCCATGTGATGGGTGGCCCCTGAATCAAGCACCCAAGCATTAGGAGAAGATGAAATATCAAGTAATGCATGATCGTTACTTATTTCTGATGATGGATTTTTCCTTGCAGTATCTGGAATACAATCCTCGAGGTGATGTTGCTCAAGTGTTTGTGCCATGAGATCTATGGTTTTTTTTTCATGCAAGAACTCTCAGGATGGAACCCCTAATTACAATAGGAACACTTTTTCTTATCCTTCTTTCCTTTTTATGCCTTGGAACTCAAACTCTCATCTATGGACATTTTTTTACCTTCCTTCTTGTTCTCGTAGTCCTTCTTACCCTTGTTCTTTTGCTTATTCTTCTTTGAAATTCCTTGAGTTGTAAGCGCATGGGTCTTGGAATTCTTAAGTGCCCCTATTTGGATGAGATTTGTTTGCTCATGGATAACTGACTCCATGAAATCATCTAGGGATGGAATCTTCCATGTAGACCACATAGCTAATATGGTAGTATGGAAAGAAGAAGTGTAGACAAAATACTCTGGTCCTAGTTTTGTTAGAATTGAAAAGATTAATTGTTCATCTTTATTATCAATTACACAAGCCTTAACATGAGAAAGCAAGGTTTTAAACTTATAGTAGTAGTCCTTTAGAGTCTCTAAATATCTTGGATTAATTGCATGTAAATCATTCTCTAGGTGATGACCTCTTAGATTGTCTTGCTTTCCTAACAAATCCTTCAGCTTTATCCAAACATCGTTAGGAGTCTTGAAAGTATTGACATGAAAGAGGAGATCTGGAGAGATGCTCAAGCATAATATCCCATAGGCTTCATCCATTATGTTGAATTATTTTGATTTCTCTATGGCTGAAGTAGGCTCGACCTCAGTCCCGATGGTGAGCCTATACAAACCCTTGCTTTGAAGTGGAAGCTCTATCTTGGGCTTCCACTCAAAGTAGTTGAAGGGTGTTAAGATCACTGAAGAAGATGGATGATCCATAGCTCTCTATGGGTTGTCCAATATGATCTATAAACCTACAATAAAATTGAATACTCCCTCACAATAATGGCTCTGATACCATGTCATATTAAACCACAATCCAAGACCTAATTGTGAGAAGGAAATACTATACTATCTAATTGCGAGAGAGAGAGAGAGAGAGAGAGAAATAGAATCAATTTTTACACATAAGAGACTAAGAAACCAACTCTAATCACAATGTATTACTCCTTAATAATGAGTACAATATATAAGGCTCTCCACATGAGGATTAATGAGCACTAGAATGGGATTTCCATGTGCATGCTCAAGTAAAAAAGTAACTTCTCCCAATAACAACAATTGACTAAAGTCAAAATTTGTTAATAATAAGAAAATGTTAAAAATATAGGTGCAAACTTAGTGAGAACTCTACATGAAATCAACATGCATTCTATAATAGAAAAAATCTCCTAGAATAAGACTAGAGTCTAAAAGTGGAATTAAAGTCCTAACTGAGTGAGAATTTGCTAATTATGGAAAGTCACTAAAAAAGTGAAGTGAGTTAACTCTAAGTATTATATGGGTAATGCACACTTCCCTAGGAGGCTATATTCTTACTAAAGTGATCTCTATAGCCATGAAATAAGAAATATCTCCTAAAATTAAGGAAATAATAATTATCTCCTAAAAATAAGAATTTGCCTAATGGTGGCTAAAAAAATGAATTGGCCTAATGGTAGCTAAAAAACAGAAATTTGCCTAATGGTGGTTTATGAGTCCATGGTATTACATATAGGAATCCACTGGCTAAAAATAGACCTGCTATAAATAGAAGTCATCCTAAATAGTAGGAAAAATGGAAAAAAATGAATATAAGTATGTAGTTGAGCATGTACCCCAACATAAAGAATCTCCAGTCAAGGCTTATGAGATCTTTTTCAGATTCTTCATCTGAAGTAACAAGTATTTAAATATCCATTCCTCCAAGGAAACCCACAATGACTTCTTCGAGTGGTTCTAGTGGCTCAGGTGGATCCACTTCTTCATGAGCTACAACTTCTTCTCTAATTGGAAGCATGTATATTCACTACAATCTTGTTGTATCAACTACAAATCCGACTATAGTCACAAAACAATACATTTTATTCAAATTTGAAGAAGATGCAAATGCTACTATGTGGCATGTGTCTTCTCCTTTAGATTTGGCTCCAACTACAACACCTCTTCCTAAATTGAAAGATCATTTGCCTAAGTTTTCGGGTAATGGCACTATTTTACTCAATGAGCATCTTATTTCTTTTTCAATTGCATGACATAATATTAGAGCAAATTAAAATGACACATGCATGAAACTTTTTGTTAATTCATTGGAAGGGAAGGCTGCAGCTGATTTATTTGAATTACTGTCCAAGATCTTTACAACTTGGGATGGACTATCGTATTGGTTCAAATCAATGTATGGACAACCTCAAAGTCCAACAAATTTTCTTAGAGATTATAACAATATTGTTTAGAAGAAGGGTGAAACTATTAAATATTTCAATTTATGTTTCACCAAATTATATAATCAGATTCCATAATTCATTAGACCTCACAATCAGGTTGCATTAATGCACTATTATAACACCTTTCCTTCTACCTATCTTCATAAGCTACAGGAGGAGAATGCTAACAGTCTGGGATCTGCATTACATACTTATTTATAATTTGAGGAACAATTGGCTATAACGGATCTTCCTGTTGAGGACTCTGTCAAACATAATGATATGTAAACTGTATTATGGTTGGTTCATGATATGAGCAATCAAATTATTTCTTTCAAGAGAAAAGGGGCGACTTCCACCTTTGCTCCAGCTGAAACTTCTTCCCACTCTGCCTTTAGGAATAAAAAAAATAACTATCAGCCTAAGGCTATTCTTTCTAGAACCCAGTGCAATTTTTGTGAAGAAAATCACAATGAAAATACCTATGAAATTAAGCCAAGTGCAAGAAAGCGCATAGTTGGAAAAAAATATGATACAACTATTGTTTCCTTAGATTGGGCTCAAGAAGAGGATTGCATGTTGGTTAATACCTAAAACAAATCTGATGAAAACAAGGATAAGGATGGTCCTCCCAAGACTACTTTTCCCCCTAGTTCATCCTCTCAGCAGGCTAACCCTCAGGTTACAAGGGCTACCCAAAGTCAATGGGGTTTCTACCTCTTCTTCTTTATCCAAGTACAATATTTTGAAACAACTGGCTACAATAAAAGTGGATGCATCTTTATTGGATATGGTTACCATCCTTGAACAACAAAGGCATCTAAAGGACTTCATGGAATGTAAAAATTCCACCATAGCTAGTTTAACTGAAGAAAAAAATGAAGAAGGCATGTACATAAATAAAGTAGGTGTACATAATCCTAGAAGTTATGTTAAAAATCCTCCCTTTTATTATCTATAAAGATAATGGATAAAATTACTCATTGTTGTCTAATTGATGGCAGAGTAGGCCCTAATGTCATGTCTAAGATCATCATGGAAGAGTTATGTCTTTCATGTACGAATGAAAATTCAAAGAGTATGATGTCTTACAATAGTCAACAACAAGTTACTATCAGTGAAATCAGGGATGTGACCTCAGTTTTGTGTGCTCACCCATAGATTGTTAAGTTTTACTGCTGTTATTAGGTTATTTTCAATTTACTAGAGCATTAATGCATTTCCAAAACAACAACATAAATAGGATCACTAGAAGAAACACAATAACAAGGTACACAACATTTTATCCTGGGAAACCCTCATGGGGGAGAAAACCCAACAAAAACTTCCTCAATAATAGATTTTCAATACAATGCCAAGACTAATACCAAACCACCAAGAATAAAATAGGACTGAGCATGCACCTCTCTTCTCCTTCCTCTTGCAACTGCAACTGCCTTCAAAATATGCGCACTAGATGAGTGAGTGAGTGAATGAACAAGTTAGGCGCCATCCTCACTTATATATAGTAGTTGAGGAGGCACTAGGGTTGTGTCTCTTCACTAAGTAGGGTCGACTTCCTCCAAGAGTGGTTAAAACAACTTTATAAACCCTAGGGGGTGACTTTACGAATACCACCATATAAATATGGTTTCACCAATCCACAAAAAGGGGTTTTGGTCTTATACAAGACCCGACATGATCAATACACAAAAGGGGATTTGATCTATAAGATAATAACTCAAATGTAATTAGAATATTCTTTGAAGTTATAATATTTCAACACTCCCCCTTAACAATAAGGGTATTCTATTGACATAAACCAATACAACATCATCGGGAGAAAGAGAGGGAAACATCATCATCAACATCTGGAACACCGACTGGCACATGTACAAATCATCAGAAGTTTTTCTCATCATCAATATCATCATCCACAACATGGAGCTGGAGTTGCATCATCATCATCACCATCATCAACATGAAGCTGAAACATCAACACCAATTAGTATAAAGCTATAACAATAATATCACCAACACAAGGATGGTACACCATCATCAACAACACGAGGTTGATACAACATTATCAACAACACGAGGTTGAAACAACAACATCATCAACACAAGGCTAAAACATCATCATCATCATCATCATATGGCAATAGAATGAGGTAGGTGAAACAACAATATTTTGTGGTACTCTAATCGACTGTTCTTGTCGGACCTTCGAGATCTGCCCAAGAATCTTAAGATTCCCTAGTATATAGAATCCTAACAAGATAACACGTGGTGCTATGACAAATCGTCCTTACCGGACCTTCGAGATCTGGTCAGGAATCAAAAGATTCCCTATGATATAAAATCCTAACGGAGCTACCACTACTAACCACAACTGTCATATACATGCACAGGAACTCTGACAGATCATCCTTACCGGACCTTCGAGATCTACCCAGGGATGATCAATCCCCTAGGATATAAAATCCCAACGGACCTACCCGTTGTTGGTCAGGATACTATAGTATCATCAACATCACTCCCCCTTTCGAGGGAGGTCCTTTCGGACAATACCAAGCTTGTCTCGAAAGTACTCAAACTTCACACGAGATAGAGGCTTGGTCAACACATATGTAACCTGCTCATATGTGCCAACATATTGGAGCCTTACAACTCCCCTCTGCACCATATCATGAATGTAGTGATACCAGATTTTTGTGTGCTTTGAATTATCATGGAACACTGGGTTATCTGTCATCTTTATACAACTCTGGTTATCACAGAGAATCACGATGGCTTCCATCTCTAGATCGAACAGACCTATCAACAACTTCAGAAGCCATATGGCTTCACAACTGGCGGAACATGCTGCAATGTATTATGATTTTGTCGTAATGAGAGAAATATTGGATTTCTTCCTGCTTTGCCATAAAGTCATGGATGACCCCAGACTGAAACGACATCCTGAAGTGCTCTTTCTATCAGAAGCACTTCCATCCCAATCTGAATTAGTATAACTATACAGTCTGAAGTCATGATCTCCAGTATAACATAGACCATAATCCAACGTACCCTTAAGGTACCTCATCACATGCTTTGCAGCTACAAGGTGAACATGTATGGGCTCTACCAGATACTGAATCAAGGTGTTTACAACAAAGCATATATCTGGCCTGGTATTCGTCAAATACATCGACGAACCAATAATCTATTTGTATAGAGTAGCATCAACCAACTCTGACGAAGTATCAACCAAGAGCTTCAAATTTGTTTCCATTGGTGTGTTCATGGATTAACATTCCAACATGTCAAATCTCTTCAGTATTTCAACTGCATACTTCCCTTTTTTAAGGAAGATATTCTCTGGGCTATGCCAAACTTCAATACTTAAGAAATAATGCATTGGGCCTAGGTCTTTCATCTCAAACTCTACAACGAGATTCTTCTTACAATCTGTGATGAGATTTTCTTGTTCTGTCAAGAATAAATCATCCACATATAGTAGCAATATAACTGGCTCATCATTCATAACCTTGAATTAAAGGTTAGAATCAACTTTACTCTTGGTAAAGCCCAAGCTCGTCAGGAAACTATCAATTCTGCCATACCAAGCTATAGGAGTTGCTTCAACCCGTACATAGCTTTCTTCAACCTGCATACATGAGTCTTTCTATCTTCAACTTCAAAACCTTGTGGTTGTTCTATATACACTTCTTATTCAATAACACCATTTAAGAAGGTTGTTTTCACATCCATATAGTGTAACTTCCACTTCATTTTGGCTGCAAGAGCTATGATGGTTCTGATAGAAGTGTATCTGGCTACATGAGCAAATGTCTCTTCATAATCAATACCTTCCTTTTGAGAAAAACCATGAGCCACAAATCTTGCTTTATGTTTTTCAATACTTTCATCTACTGCATGGACACCATTCCTATTGTCCCTACAAAGGAATAAGTTTTTTCTTTGGATGACATAGAGTTCGGGGTTAAGCAACTCACAAATGGGAAAGCTAAGGACATTGAAGGCTACCAAGATGAAATTTTTAAAATCAGAGGGCCAATCCTTATCCCTCACATACACAAGCACTTCAATTTAGCAGTCAAGCAGGGCTTCCCTAAACCCAGGACACAAAGCCTCATTGTTCCTATTTTTAATAATGGGGATAGAAACATTCCCTCTAATTATAGGACCATTATGATTAGCCCGATTTTAGCCAAGCTTTATGGAATTATTTTGGAAAAGAAGATTAGCCTTTGGCTATAAAGTCACAATAAAAGAGCTAAAGGCCAGTCCAGGTTTAGGATATATCATTCAACTATGGACCATCTTGTTACCTTTAGGATCATTGCAGAGGAGTTCCACAATACTAAAACCAATCTTTTTTGTTGTTTTGTTGAATTTAGAAAAGCTTTTGACATGGTTCCTAGGAAAATACTTTGGAATAGGTTGGAAGAGATAAAAGTTCCTCTCAAGTTGAGGGATGCTGCAATAATGATGTATGAGAACGTTATTTCTAAGTTTAAAAACACTAAGGGCTTGTCAAAAGAGATTAACTGCAATATCAGAGTAAAAAAAGGTTGTCCTTTGTCCCCTACCCTTTTTGGCATATACATTGACAAGTTAGAAGAATAATTGGAAAAAGCAAGTTGTGTCGGTCCTACTCTCAGTGGTATAGTCATCAATATTCTTCTTTATGCCGATGATATCGTTCTTATGGCAAGGAGTCCCCATGATCTTGAAAACCAACTAAGAATCCTCAAGGATTTTTTCTCCAATATGGGTATGACTGTTAACATTGATAAGACTAAGGTCATGATTATTAAATCCAATAAGATCTCTTATGATACCTTTGGATATGATAACAACAACTTGGAGGAAGTGACTTCATACAAATATCTTGTAATTGATATTCACCACAAGCTCAATTGGAATTATAGCATTGAGAAAAGGATTATTGGGGGATGGAAAGATTATTATGGGTTTGAAAACAATTGTAAATCAACTGATCTTTGGAGTTGGGATAAGAAGAAACTCCTCTTTGAGACTCTTGTTACACCTGTTATTCTTTATGGATGTGAAGTCTGGGGTTGTAGTATCTCTCGTGAATCCTGGAGAAAGATAGAGCAAATACAAAAGAATTTTATAATCTATAATCTCAAAATTAAAGGAAATACGCACTATCCCATCCTCCTCTTAGAAACAATCCTCTCCCCCATTGAGAGCATGGCTATGACTAGATACCTAATGTATAAGAACAAGTTAAACAACATGGAAGACAAGAGGCTACCTAAAATTGCTTCAAATTCAAGTCATAACCACCATCGACTCAAGCGAGGATGGCATAAAGACGCCCAGTCTTGGCTAAACTATTGGGGAATCCTAGAAGAAATCATTTTGTAGAAAAAAGATACTATTAAAAAAAACGTCAAATCAAAATTTAAAGAGAAAATGTGGTGTGATAAAGAGTTAAAGGAAAAAAGAAAATTAAGGTATTATAAAGATGTTATCAACCATGATCTAGAAGATCAAAATTATCTATATGTTTTTCCAAGTGTAAAGAAAAAAATAAGCATTGCTAAGATAAGAACAAATTCTCACGGGCTCCATAGTGAAACTAGGCGTTGGTCAGTTCCCAAAACGCCATGGGATGAAAGAGTGTGTCACCTTTGTGACACTAAGAAGGTTGAAGATGAAAAACACTTTCTCTTAGATTTTCCATCCTATACCCATATTAGATCTCATTTTCAAAATATTTATCACACTACCAACCTTCCTAACATCTTAACTCAACAAAAGTATGGTGATCTTGGAAAGCTTCTCTTAATGTTTTTCGAGCACAGAAACAAAATTCTAAAGAATCACAAGTAATCACTTACCCTCTTAAGTTCCGATAGACCAATTCGGTCTTAGTGGGTGTTAATCATCATCATCATCATCATCCACTTGGAACATACCACATCTTTGTTCTTTGGTCTGGGAACTACTTCCCATACATCATTCTTTATAATGGATTGGTATTCTTTTTTCATGGCATCCACCCATTATTTCTTATGAATGGCTTCTTCAAAGCAAGTAGTTTCCTTTTCTATGAGATCACACATCAATGCCATGTAGCTCGAGAATGGCTTAGGTTTCTTGCATTGTCTCATGGTTCCTTCTGGGGCACCATACTTCTATGCATCTTGAATAAGTTACCTCACCCAAGTTGTCTTTATCTTGTGAGAGATCGTCATACGGGGAGGTTCTTGAGATTCTATCATATCATGATCTCCTGGAATCTCATCATCGAGGTTAACTGTAACTTCCTTCACGGGTTCTGCAACTATGGGAGCTACAAGTTCTTCTTCATATACTTCTTCAAGATGAAATTTTCTTGATCTCTTGAGTGTTGCATCTTCATAAAAGGTTACATCTCTGCTGATCTCAATATGATGGTAACCTGGTATGTAAATTATGAAGGCCTTAGAGACCTCACAAAATCCAACAAATATTCTCTTCTTTCCCGAGGGATCCAACTTAGTTCTCTTTTCTTTTGGAATGTGTACAATTACTTGACAACCAAATATTTTGAGATGGCTTACTTTTGGCTTCTTTCCAGTGAAAATTTCTTTGGGGGTTTTGAACCCAAGTGCACTATGGGATAATATGTTTTGGACATAAACTATTGTTCTTGCTGCTTCAACCCATAAGTGCATTGGAAGATCTTGATCTTGAATCATAGTTTTTACTGCTTCCATAATTGTTCTATTACTTCTTTCCGCTACACCATTTTGTTGAGGATTATATGGAGTGGAGAGCTCCCTCTTAATCCCGACATCTCTGCAAAATATTCCAAATTTATTTGAGGTGTACTCTCCTCCATTATCTGACCTGAGTATCTTGATTTTTCTTTTGAAGAGGTTTTCTATCAAGGCTTTGAATTCCTTGAACTTTCCGAGTACTTCATATTTTGATTTCAAGAAATAATCCGAAGTCTTACGAGAGTAATCATCAATAAATGATACATAGTATACATACCCTCTTATAGAGGTTGATGGTATTGGACCACATACATCTGAGTGGATGAGTTCCAAGATTCCTTCTACTTTACTGTGACTCTTTGGGAAAGGATTCTTTATGTTCTTTCCTTGTGCACATCCCTTGCATACACCTTCATGATCAACCTTAAATTCTGGTAAACCTGTAACTACCTTGCTTACATATGGTAAAGATTTATAGTTGATGTGAGATAGTATTCTATGCCAAAGTTCACAAGGACTTTCAATAGAGTGAGTTAAGGCTACATCTAAGTGACATTTTAACTTGTACACACCTCCTTTTTCTGTTCCAATAACAACTACATCTTCTACAGTTTTTCCTTTAGGCCACATAAGAACTTCACCATCTATGAATGCAACCCTGAAACCTTTCTTATCTAGGCCTGAGATAGAAAGTAAGTTCTTTGTCAAACCTGGTACATAGAGTACATCCTTTATTCTCATCAGAGTTCCTGAATCCAGTTTGTAGGTGGATTCTTCCTTTCCTTTGATAGGGTACTGATACTCATCTCCAAGTGAAACTTTATGAGGGGAATCTTTTTCTGTAAGGCTGGAGAGAATGTCTTTATGACTTGTCATGTGCTTAGAGAAACCACTATATATGAGCCAATTATCCTCTCCAGGTATCACATATCTTGAGAGGACAGAAAACTAAACATAAACTTGAATTTCTTCTTTAGTCAACTTCTTGGGTGGCTCATCATCTTTAGCTGCATGGGCATGATGTATTTTGTTATTTCTCTTCTTGTATTCTTCCTTTCTGGCAGGATAGTTCTTAGCAATGTGTCCCATCTTATCACAACGATAAAATTGATAAGAGGAGAAGACTTTTCCCTTTCTTTGATCCTTACAATATTTCTGGAATCTCTTTGGAGGGTGAGATTCTTTATGAAAGTGGGTAAATCTCTTTGGAGAGTGAGATTATTCATGAAGGTGGATCTCCTTTTGGAACCAGGACCTTTTATTTCCTCCTTTAGCAGGAACAAATAGGGCTTGATCTTCATCCCTTAATAGTACGGCTTCTCGATTGGCCACTCTTACTTCTTCTTGAACACATTCTTCCCATAGACTGTCAAATTGGAGTTTCTCTTTTCTTACACAGATAGTTTGGATGAAGGGATCCCAAGGTTTTGTCAGACCATTAAGAGTTGTCATTTTAAGTTCATCTTCATCTAATTTGTCTCTAATTGATTCGAACTGTTCCTTGAATTGAGAAACCCTAGAGAAATAATATTGAATTGTTTCTCCTTTCTGCATCTTTGTATTCTTGAGTTGGGTTCTCAGATTTATCTTCTAGTTGATGTTCTTTCCTTCATACATTATGGTTAGGGAATCAAACATATATTTTGGAGTATTCTTAGAAGACACTTGAGGGATCAAGTGGTATTTAATGGAATCTGCAATTATTCTTTTGGCCCTAATCATATCCTTCTTGTACTTTTCTTTGGCTTCTTCTTCTTTAGGTTTCGATACATTTTCTTTTATGAATTTTGCAAGGTCATTCTCTTCAAGAATGAGTCTAATTCTGTACTTCTAGGCACACAAATTTTCCACACCTTTTAACTTGTCAACAATCTTGGTGCTTGCAGACATCTTGACCTGGAGCTAAGAAAATGACCAAAAAATGAAAGTGCTCAGAAAATGAATCTGAACTTACCAGGAGATACGCTGGGCTGAGGCGAGCTTTCTGGAGCTGACTGTTTTAGAAAATTCCAAGTTTTACCCCTTGAAAATTTACCTGCACACTTTTGGACTAGTATTGGATTTGGTTTCCTAGTTTTTTGGTACCAGTCAAAACTAGGGTTTGAATTTCTGGAGAGTCTGGCCACTGAAAAGGTGCACTCAAGCTTCCAAAGGATGTGCTAGGGTAGGGCGCACTTCCTTAGATGGTTTTTGGTAAAAAATTCTTCTTTAGTAAAAAGTCATAATTTCCTTGTACGACAACAATGACATTTTTAGATACCCAATCAAAGGTGCTCTATTCAGTCAAGCTCTAATACCATGTTAAGTTTTACTATTGTTATTAGGTTATTTTCAATTTACTAGAGCATTCAATGCATTTCCAAAACAAAAGCATAAAGAGGATCACTGAAAGAAACACAATAACAAGGTACACAACATTTTATATCGGGAAAACCTCATGGGGGAGAAAACCCAACAAAAACTTCCTCAATAATAGATTGCCAATTCAATTCCAAGACTAAGACCAAACCACCAAGAATAAACTAGGACTGAGCATGCAACTCTCTTCTCCTTCCTCTTGCAACTACATCTGCCTTCAAAATATGCGCACTAGATGAGTGAGTGAGTGAATGAATAAGTGAGGCAACATCCTCACTTATAAATATTAGTTGAGGAGGTGCTAGGGTTGTGTCTCTTCACTAAGTAGGTCTGACTTCTTCCAAGAGTGTTTAAAACCACTTTATAAACCCTAGGGGATGACTTTACAAATACCACCATATAAATATGGTTTGACCAATCTACAAAAGGGGATTTGGTCTTATATAAGACCCGACATGATCAATCCACAAAAGGGGATTTGATCTATAAGATAATAACTCAAATGTAATTAGAATATTCTTCTAAGTTACAATATTTCAACAGAGATAATAACCACTTGTAATATTCAAGTGATTGACATGTTAGTAAAAAATTATTCCATCATTTTTGGAAGAGACTGGAATTCATTGACTGGTGGATATATTTCAATGGATGGGACACACATGTCCCTTCCCAAGAATGGAAAGAACATCATTTTTCTTCGGGAAGGACGAATCTCATCTTACATAGAAAGTCTTCCACAACATCATGTAAATTATATCGAGGAAGATACAAGTGTATACTCTATTTTTTGGAAGAAGATAATAATTTTGTTTCACCGCCTCTAGATCCTGACGATGGAATGTGGCACACGCATTTTGATGGTGCATGTTCAATTGAGGGTAATGGGGTATGCATAGTATTGTATTCTCCCATGGGAAAGATTCATAATTTTTCTTATAGACTATAATTTGCTTGTACTAACAATGTCACATAATTTGAAGCCTTGATTTTTGGAATTGAAAATGCTTTCAATCTTGGCTGTTATCATCTCACTGTTTTTGGGGATTCTAAACTTGTTGTAAATCTGGTGAGAAGAATTTATACCCCCTCAAACAAGTTGCTTAAAATGTATACATAGGTACTATGGTATTTAATCTCCAATATTTTATCTTTTAACATCACTCATATCAGGAGAGACTTGAATTATATGCCTGATAGGCTTGTTGTTTTTGCAGCTAGCCCTACAAGGTAGTTACTTCCTCAGAGGCCTGATTGTACATTCATGTCTTTATATCGTCCTCACTTTCCTGATAATGTAGAATAATGGCAATTTTTTCTTGATGAAGAAAGTATTTTTTCCTTCTTGCAAAATGAGTCGATAAATATCTCTAGAAGACAATAAGTTTCCTAAAGGATTGACTCCTCTAGAGAGCTCAGTCTCATCCAGTGATGTTGGAAACAGAAAGGAAAAGGAAGAGGAGTGAAAAATAAAAATTGGAAGTACCGTTTTGGTGAACATTGGGACTTAAGAAGACCGAAAGATTTTAAAGATTGGAGCCCAATTTCCAGAGGAATAAAAAAAATTCATGTATCTGTCATGTGAATTTAAAGATGTCTTTGCTTGGTCATATGAGGATCATCGTGGTTTTGATCCTAATGTTATTCAACATGCTATTCCTATCAAAGAAGAAGCAAAATCGGTAAGGCAAAGACAAAGGCCTATTAATCCTACCTTAGAAGCTACTATTAGAAATGAAGTTTAAAAGCTTACTAATGGTCACATTATCTTTCTTGTAAAGTATTTTGAGTGGGTATCTAATCTTGTCCCAGTGCGGAAGAAGAATGGTGACATAAGACTATGTGTTAATTTCCATGCATTAAATAGGGCAAGTGTGAAAGACAATTTTCCTCCTCTTCCTAACATGGAACTAATTTTCCAGCAAGTTGCAGGATAAAAAATGATGTCACTTCTTGATGTACTTTTATGTTATAATCATATTCGAGTCAAGAGGGTAGACAAATACAAAACCTCGTTCACCACTCATTGGGGCACCTTTGCTTACGAAAGAATGCCTTTCGGTCTAATCAATGCAAGTGCTACATTTGAAAGAGCTATGCAAATAGACTTTGATGATCTTATCGGTAAAATTATTCAAATCTATCTTGATGATTTAATAGTCTATTCTAGAAGTCAACAAGATCGCTTTGATCATATGAGAAAAGTTTCCCTTTGTTGCAAAAAATTCAGAATGTCCTTGAATCCTACAAAATATATCTTTGGTGTCATTGTAGGTAAGCTTCTCGGTCATATTGTTTCTGATTCAGGAATCAGTATTGACCTGTAGAGGGTTATCACAATTCAAAATCTTCAAGCCCCTTCTTCTAAAAAATAAATTCAATCTTTTATGGGTAAAATCAATTTTGTTAGAAGATTCATTCCCAATTTTGCTAGAATGGTCAAACCAATACATAATATGATAAAGCAAGATTGAGGATTTTCATGGAATGATGAAATTGAAAAATAATTCATAGAAATCAAGAGAGCAATTAGTTCTGCCCATGTTTTGGAAAAAACAAAATTTGAAAAAGATTTCATTATTTACACTAATGCCACTAAAGAATCAATCTCTGTTATTCTTCTTCAAAAACATGATCATAATAATGACTAGCCAATAGCTTATATGAAGCAAAGCTTATCAAGCGATGAATTTAAGTACACTTTGATTGAAAAACATACTTATGCTCTTCTAAAATCTATTGAAAAGTTTTGCCAGTTTATCTTAGGTAAGAACACTCAGGTAAAAGTGCCTTTGTCTGCAGTAAAATTTCTTATTTCATAAACAATTTTATCAGGAAAGCTTGCACATTGGCTTGCTAAGATACAAGAACACAACTTCATGATCACAACCTCTAACACTATTAAGGGACAAGATCTAGCCTTACACCTAACTCAACACCCTGAACCATGTGCTTCTTTTAAAAATGATGAGGATGCCTTATTTGCACTTTTTCTGGTTGGACATTATAATCTTGATTTAGTAGAAAATCCTTGGTATCGAGATATAATATATTATTTGCAATTTCTAAAATGTCCTGATAATATTGAGTACCATGAACGCAGGAGAAATCGACTTGAAGCCTCCAAATATATGATCTTGAGTACATCTCTTTTCCGCAGGACTACTGACAGATTGTTGTTACATTGTGTAGACGATACAATGACCAAAAACATATTAAACAAAATTCATGGGTCAACATATTCATATATTTACATTGGTGGTCATTTTGTTGTCGAAGCCACTACCCACAAAATCTTGAGAACTTGTTATTATTGACCTCCAATCTTTAAAGATTCTTATGAATTTGTATAGGCCTATATTGAATATCAAAAGTTTGTTGGCAAGGAAAAGTTTCCTGCTATGCCCTTACAACCAGTTCTTCCCGATTTTCCCTTCTCTAAATGGGGATAGGATTTCATTGGACCTATTAATCCTTCATCTTCTTCCAGTCATATTTTTATCTGGACAACAACAAACTACTTTACAAAGTGGACTGAAGTTGTACCACTTGAGCATGCACAAAATGAACATGTAATTTCATTTTTGGAATTTAATAAATTTTCTCATTTTGGTCTTCCGATCGAAATAATTTCTGATAATGGGCCAACATTTATATCTGGAAATTTTACCCAATTCCTTAATAAATTTGGGGTGAAGCATTTTACTTCATCCACATACTATCTATAAGGGAATGGGCAAATTAAATCTACACATAAAAATCTGGTCAAAATCTTAAAGAAGATCATAAATGGTAAACCTTGTTAATGACATACGTTACTCACTACATTATGGGCAAGCCAAACCACTACTAAAACCAATATTGGACATACCTCTTTCCAACTATTATATGGTCAAGAAGCAATAATGCCTATGGAAGTTGAGTTAACTTCCCTTAGATTAACATTGTAGGTTGAAGCGTTGAACTCTACAAATATCCCTTAGAGGATTCATGCTCTGCTGGCTCTAGAAGAGCAAAGAAACTTTGATTTTGAAAATCTTAAAAAGAGGCAGTAGTCTGTCAAGAAAAGTTTGGACAAGAGAGAAAAATCAACTACTTTTGTAGATGATGAAAAAGTTTTACTATGGGATTCTGTTCATGCTGACAAACGTAAGCACTCAAAGTTTCAAAAATTGTGGCTCGGTCCTTATATAATCTCTTATGTTGTTGGGAATAACTCATATTTATTGAAGATATATATGGGTGATTGTTTTCCTACATGACTAATGGTTCACATTTGAAACACTATGTTGAACCTGGCTGATTTTTCATTATCTTCAGTGTTTCCTATACATTATTTGACTTTATGTTCGTATAGTTTTATTTGCTTTTATATTTCTTTTTCAGTTGTTGATTTTCATGTTCTTGATTTTGATTTTGTGATTTGGGTCAAAGCTGGACCAATCAAGTTACTTGTATGATAATTAGATTGCAAAAAATTCATTAATTTGTTTTGAAAGAATACAAACAACAAGGATGAATGAATTATTTTCAGTCTGCAACGCTACTTATGTAGTATTTTGTAACATCCCGCTCTGGCGCATTGACAAAACTTATTCTTTGGGGACACTTGCTCGCAAGTGATCTGGATTTTTATGATGATGAACCACTTAACCTTGATGATGATGCGTCATGATTGATGACATGATGTTTTACTATTGCTATATACATGTGCTATTGACTTAGTTTCATTGAGTGTGCAGGGTTTCAGACCTTGGGGATGCAGAGGCATCGGTGGAACTCCCTTGGACTCCGGATTGAGTCAGGGAGTGGGCTATTTGAGTTATTTCATTCACAGTGATATTGTTTTGTTTTGATGAGATGCTATTGATGTTATGATATGTTGTTGACATGATTTGACATGATGGTTGATGATGCATGCTGACGATAGCTTGCCAACCAAACTCACATATGGAGTAAAGGGGCCACACACGAGATCCAGAGAGATTGAGGGAGAGGTGTGACAGCAGCCCTGCCACAGCCTATTAGCACTCCCGCCGTGGCTCGAACTGTAGGTTAACGATTACCTAGTTCGAGAGGATCCACGATGCCGTGAGGGCAGACTGCGACAGTCGCTCACAACGATTCTAAGGGGAACGCAATAAGGCGGGGGCCTTATTCCTTAGAGCCCTTAGTCTCCCACAAGTTCACCTGGCGGAGTGTTGACTCCAGGGGTTATAGAGTCTACCAATCCGTCAAGTCAGCGAGTGGCACCCTTGGAGCATG
>ML811945.1:27613-49289 GCA_009831015.1 Picea engelmannii
TTTACTATTTATTTATTTTTTAATGTAAATTAAAAAAAAAATAGAATTAATTAGTAAATAAATTTTCAAGTGATCATTTATGATTCAATTTTGAGTTTTTTTTTTTGGTGTAGATATCTGTTGTCAAGGCCACAATTTCAATTAGGTTGTAATTTTAACTTCCCCCCCAAAATTGGTGCTATTGTTAGCATTATTTTTCGATTCAAGAGTCAATTTTAGGGTTTTGTTTCGTTTTCAAGGACGTGATTTCAAACAAGTTAGGGTTTTAACCACCCCACAAAAAAGGGTGCTAGCGGTAGCACCTCTTTTTTATTCAGGGGTTGATTTTGGTGTTTTGACATAAAAATATGTTTTTTTTGGGCCAAAGTTCTTGTTTTGAGGTCACAATTCTCGTTAAGATTGTAACTATGTTAAAAGGACATACAAATCAATCAACTATCCTCACAAGTTAATTATTTGCAGGGTAAACACATGCCATGGGAATTTATAAATGAAGAAGCTCTAACATCAAATGAACAACTCAAATTATCTCAGGAAGATTTTTATCAGAAGTTGAGTCATATTCAAAAGTTTAATAAAAATCTAAATTATTTATTAAACATTATTAAGGTTAAAATGTTTGAGATTAAACATGTTCAGGATGCATTTGAGAAAGTGAAGAATTGGCAGGAAAAATACAAATCAGCTCCAGATAGTATTGCACGAATTTTCGAGCTGGAAAAACTCAAAATTCAAATCACTCTGGACAGTTGGTACAAAAATTGAACCATTCAAAAAACATTATTATAGATGCAATTAAATATTGTTCAAACATTTGTGACAATGCAATGGACATCATCATTAAGTTTGATATACCAAATGTACAATTTCTAGGAGTTTCAGTCTTGGGAGAATCTTCTTTTCCCAATCTACAACAACAAAGAAAAGACTCAGAAAGTTTGATACAAGGATTAGAGAGGTGGGATGTGAAATCGATCAACTAGTTCCTTGTCAATCCAACAACATGCACAAAGGTCATTAACAACTTATGTTCCAAGTTACAAGGAGAAATTAGCACTATTGTAAGCAAACTTTTCTATTGTGAGATCAATTTGGATAAGTCAACATTTGAACTCATCTCACAAACTATGGAGAACTTTGCTAAATGGGAAATATACATCGAGAGGATCAAGAAATAAAAGCAATAGATCAAGCAAACGATCCTTTAAAGTTGCAAAAAAATTCTTTATTTATAAATTTCTCTATTAGGCTTACCAAGGATTTTGATTTTTTGTTATATTGAACCTTATTTATATAATTTTGTATCAAGGACTTAGGGGTGGGAAATTCTGGAAGACTTACTAAGTGCACTATTGTAAAAGTCTATTTTGTGGAATTGAAGACATGAGGTGGTGATATATATTGTGTGTTTATTTTGTTTGGTATTATTATTCTTGCCAAGAAATACAAATTTTCAGGCCATTTTATCTTTTCTTCAAATTTGTTTATGGAATGAATATTTGAATACTCTGTTTTCTGCACTATTGTTAGAATAATTGAGGAGTTTTTATGTTATTTCATTTTTGACCAAATTTGATGCGAATGATAGTAAATTAAATATGAGCATATAAAAATTAAACTTCCAAATATTAATTTATTTGAATAGTGTAATTTCTAATGATTGTTTTAACAACTGTTCTTCTTGGAGAACTATTTCCAGAGATTAAACAATTTATTTACTCTTCTCATATTGAATAATTTTTTATGCTCCTAGGATAGTTTGGTTATAGTTAGAAACAATAGATAGATTGCATTTAAAGTTAGCCTTATTTTTATCATATCTTAGAAATAGACACTTGATCACAATTGGATCAACTTTTGTTGATTTCAAAATCCCCTTTAATGGCAACAGGGCCCACATACCAGTGAGGATTTCCATCCCAAACGAGTATAGGCCTAATTGTGGCCTTGATCGAGTGATCTCTCCATGTTGATTGCCAATAATTTTTTGAGGCATCAACATTTTGGCACTAGAAGGAGGGCCTCAGATAATAAGTGACACATAGAGCTCCATGAAAGATTAACACCCTTTCAAGAAGATCACCATCTCCCTCAACACCTCTCTTAGAGTCAAGATCTAATACCCCTTCTAAGCTAATCCCTCCAACATCATCTTCACATACCAGATCTATAGAAGTCATACAACCAACTCATCAAGAAATCTCATATTCTGGTATCACTTGCGAGATACCGCAAGAAATCGCAGATTTCGAGATTACTTACGAAACCCAACAATTTTATCAAGATATTACGATTCAATCTGTTCGTCAGATCCTTGATGAAAAAATACTAGATTTTGAAACTATTGAAGGACTTGTATTAGATGATCCTACCCAATGGAAAAATCTAGGAATTTTAACAAGATCATAGAGTAAAAAAGTTGGAAAAGAACCAATTGAGTATATCATACTAGCTAAGGGTAAAAAGGCTCAGTTAGAAGAGTCACCTAGTCCTCCTTTTTCAATAAGATCTAATCCTCTCGCTATCAATAAATACTGGTAAGAAGACAGTTCCTCAGAAAGTGAAAAATTAGTGTCAGGAACAACTCCAATATCAACACCTTTGGGCATCCCACCATATCAACCTCTACCATCTCATTCTACATCTCTTGTCTCACAAGGAACTCGTCGAAAATTTATAGATAAAGTTACGGCTGGAGTTAATCAACCTATAAGACCTTGGTTAACCTTAGGAGCAGTCAATGTTCATGGTGATCAACATAACTTACCTAAACATCCAGAAAATTTCTTTCCCAAATTTGACCCTGATAACAAATAATCTCTTGAAGATGATATCAATAATCTCATGTTATCAATTAATCTAATGAAAGTGGAACACAAAGATGTAGTCTGTCACTTATTTCCTTATACTTTTGAAGGCAATGCATCTACTTGGTATTTCACTTTGACAATAGGGTCAATAACCAGCTGGGATAATTTTGAAACACAATTTATATAAAAAAAATCGGTGATGACAAATCCCCAACCACATTAGTCCTTGAATTATCCAAAATTAAAATGAATGCAAAAGAGAAAATCAAAGACTTTAATTAAAGGTTCATGACCTTGCTAAATAATATACATGAGGATTCAAAACCTTCAACTAATGTTCTTCTTGAATTTTATACTACTGCTCTTCCTTCCTCAATTGCTATTTTTGTTAAAAGGGAAGCCAAAAATTTGTTAGATGAAACTATGCAAAAAACTCTAGATGTGGAAATGGAAATGATGAGCATAGCTAGTAAGGCTCCAGTCGAGGATATAAGGGTCTCGCCTTCTGCAAGGAGAGTTACAATTAAAGATGAAAAGAAAGACAATGAGGCTTTAAACATTGAGCGTTTACACAAGCTAGTTAAAAGTCTGGCCAATGACATCATAGACATTAAGAAAAATGTAGAAGAAGAGTCAACTTCTCAATGACCATGGAAACCATTTGTTAAAAGAAACTTTCCACCTCCTGGTAATTATATTTTTGCTGCATATGATAATGAAGGAGAACAAGAATAGAGAGAACATGATGACAATAATATTGATATTCCTGAAGTAAATCTCATCTGGGACACGGTTGATGGTATTATTGATGACGAAGAAGATATGCTATCCAAGGTTACAGACTAGTTGTTGAATGGACATAAAGAAATTATTGATATCCAAGGTTACAGGCTAGTTGTTGAATGGACATAAAGAAATTGACTGGACAAAAATGTCAACTAGATATGAACGTGACGTTGCCGACCTGTGAGTCCATTCATGGATTCGAGGAGAAATTAAATTTGTATGCCTGTCGATTAGAAGGCTCGATAAGGTAAAGAACGTGTTGGTTTTCTTTGTCAAATTTTCATGGCATGGTCGACTACTTGCATACGTTTGAAGTAAGCACTGGTCAACCCTGACTGCTCTTAAAAAAAATTGTTGGTCGACCTTGTCTGCTCTTAAAAAAAATGCCGGTCGACCCCGACTATTGTCCTAAAAATGGTAATATGTGTTGGTTGATCATCTACCCCCAATGATTCCATTTCACAGTGCTTATGTGTTGATTTATGGCTCAAGACAGATACTAGTCGACTTGATACAAAGAGTGAGAGGATATATTTGGAGAATGAATGGTCCCTATGAAGGTTTTGGTAGGTCACAAAGAAGAGAAGCTAGAATGTGTTTTCACCCAATTTGAGCAACCCCACCGATCCTTGTTGGCGAGATTCTTTTAGAGGTACTTATTTTTTCTTGGAGATTTTTCTCTCTCGACTTTTGTTAGAGACTAGTTGTTGGAGGTTTACCATTTACCCCACCAAACACAGATCAAGGGCTCCTGATCCATCGTGGGGTAAGGATATTGTGTGCAAATACATATGATTCTTTGTACATTCAGATATTATAAATCCAATGGCTAAATCATGGACATAATGGGAACAATAAATGCCATCAATGTAAAGGGATTTTTTTTTATGTATAAGGCACTACATGAAGGATAATAGTTGGTGAGTCTATAGTTGATTTTGAGTTTGAGTTTAGTCAAAGAAAATAAATATATTGTCGATTGAGTTGTAAGCATACTTATTTTAAAATCTGAGTGAGTTTGAATCAACAACTCAATTGAGTTGAAATAAGAAGGAGGAGGTTAAACATGCATATTCTTTGAAGGCAGATGATCCCCTCCACCTATGTAATGTTAGTCAGTGCTTATTTGAAGTGATCAGGTCTCTCTAACATCAATCGATACCTAGTCGACGAAATGAAGTCAAGCCTTGCACATACAATTTTTTTTGTATTTTACTAACAGTTAGAGAATCATAGTTGAGTCGTAGAAGAACTTTCCTTCATGAAAATTTAAATTTGCAGACTCCATACATTCCTAGAAACTAGAAAACATAAAGAAGCATGTTCATGATTGAGAAGGAGCAGAGAAACAAGTTTGATGAGCAACAAAGTAGAGAAGTAAAATATTTGGCAGCAGTTAAAGGCATTCAAGAAAGAGACATCTCCAGATAGACACACACATGAGAGCTTAAAAGGAAAGATGATGGCACAAGAAATACTGAATTGATCAAGCCCCTTGATATAAAATTTGTAGAATAGTTCCTAAGTTGTGACCTAAGAATCCAGAAAGCAAAGAAATGGTAGGTTGTTCGAAGCATAATGTTCCACCATAGGGTGTGTGCAGTGGCAAGATGAGCCCAGGACGAGCCACTCACCACTCTGAAGGAACCAGAGAGAAAGGTGTAACAATAAGATCAAGAAGACCATTGTTGGGTGGGAGAAAAGCGATGTGACACTCACTGACTACACATGCATTTACTAGATTGAAGACGAAGGCTAAAGACTAACAGGTCATTAGTTATTTACACACTTGCTCGAGACGAGCAAGGAGTTGGGTGTGGGGGAGATGTTGAGGAGGCCTTCTAGGCCATGTAAATGTCATCATACATTAACCTAAGTATAAGAATGCATAAGAACATATGTATAAAGAGGACATAACGAAGGATTGGTTGGAGCGGGTACAACCACTCCAACCATCTCTCTATTGTACAAATACCCATGAAGACAAAATAAAGACTTGGATGGATATCCTTCCCTAAATTATCTTCTCTTTGTTTGGTTGTGTCTGTTCTTGATGTGCTTCACGATGTAGTCTCTCTTGAATGCATCTATGTGATTTCGTAGACTACAACATGGATCAAAATATAATGAAGGCGTTGGAGCAGGTTGTGTTTTGCAAGATCCCAATGGTGATAGAACCATGTTAGCCTATAGACTAGAGTTTCAATGTACAAACAATGTAGCTGAGTATGAGGCATTGATTCAAGGTTTAAAAAAGGCTATTGGTTTGAATGTTTAATTCATTAAGGTTTACGATGATTATGAGATTGTTGTCAAACATGTACGGAATACTGTCCATTGTGTTTCAAATCATCTAAAATATTATCAATAGATTGTTTGGGATTTGTTACCACATTTCACTGCTTTTAATATCATGTTTTTTACTAGATCTCATAATTCAGATGCAAACCTACTTGCTAATGTTGCCTCAAAATTGATTCCATTTGTAGAATTCTCTCATGATATATTTTCAATTGAATTATTGTTTAGGCCATCTGTGCATGACAATATAACCAACTGGAGAGTTTTTAATGATGATGATCATATTTTAAACTTCCTTAAACAAGAAGACACATATAAAGATTTAATCATTGACGAGAATCAACATGATTTGGAAATTAATCATCCTTCACTAGATTGTAAGGCCAAACCGGAAAACATCAACCCTAAATATGTAGTGAAATTATAAAGTTTTTATGATCTTCAGGATATATTCAAAGTACCAACTAATTGAAAAACTAACAGTTCTTCAATGAAGTTTGAAATAATAAACTTAGGAACTGAAGAGAATCCACAAAATGCAAATCTTAGATTAGGTTGCACACCTTCAAAACAAACCTCTTTTATTAATATTTTGAAAAAATACAAAGATATTTTTTCCTGGACATGTAATGATTTGAAAACCTATGATACTTCAGTTATTCAACATGTAATTCCATTGAAATCTGATGTCAAACCAGTCCAACAAATAGAAAAATAATTAAACAAGTTGCTACAAGCCATAATAATTTTTCCTGTTAGACACTCACAATGGGTTTCTAATATGGTTTCGGTAGGAAAAAAAAATCGAGATATTCAAATTTGTATCAATTTCATAAATTTGAATAAAGCATCTGAAAAGGATAACTTCCCTCTTCCTCTTATGGAGTAGATCCTACAATTTGCGGAAGGTTTTGAGATAATGTCTTTTCTAGATGGATTCTTAGGTTATAACCAGGTCTTAGTGTCCAAAAATGATCAACTGAAAATGACCTTTCGAACCAAATAGGGCACTTATGCATAAAAAAAACTGTCAGTCAGATTAGTCAACGCTGGTGCCACATTTCAACGAGCCATGAAAATCACCTTTAAAGTATTAATGAATAAATCAATGGTAATATATATTGATGATGTTGCTGTATTTTCCAAAAATAGATCTGATCATGTACATCATCTCAAACAAATTTTCAACCACTGCCGAAAACATGGCATTTCTCTTAACCCAAAGAAAACCATCTCTGCCCTTACCGAAGGAAAACTTTTAGGTTTCATCATTTTCAAAATAGGAATTGCTATAGACCTTGAAATAATTAAAGCAATATTAGAAATTCCCTTCCCACATAACAAGAAAATGATGCAATATTTCTCGGACAAATTAATTTTGTCAGACATTTTGTCCCAATTTTTGCAAAGATAGTAAGGCGCTTACAAAATATGATTAAGAAAGATTATATTTTCAAATGGAATAAAGATGAAAGAGAATCATTCAAATTATTGAAGAAGCAATTGTACAATCCCCAGCTCGATCATCTCCCAATTTTAATAAAGAGTTTATTCTCTATACTTTCGCTTTTGATTTGTCTTGTGTTGTTGTTCTTACTCAAAAGAATGATCAAGATATTGAAATACCAATTTGTTTCATGATTTTAAGATTTCAAGGCGCAAAATTGAACTATTTTTAAGTGGAAAATCAAGCCTATGCAGTTTTCAAAGCAATCAAACATTCTAGACCTTTCCTTTTAAAGTCACATACTAAAATGATTTTTCCATATCCCTCTATTCGAAACTTACTTGTTCAAAAGGATCTTGGAGACAAAATAGCAAACTGGATGACTACTCTACATGAGTATGATTTGGAAATTAAACCATCCAAAATTCTTTGAGGTTTAGGCCTTTGTAGATTGGAAACATAATCAATTTATTTGGAGTCAGAAAACAAAAATGAATAAGAGTTAGGAATTGATGAAATCTATCTTACATCAGATTCTACTGATTCTTGGTATAAATATCTTAAATTCTTCCTTATGCACGATTTTTCTCCTCAACATTATGAATCTAAGAAAAATAGAGCATTATGATTGAAATATACTCATTATCAATTGATTAATGGAGTCTTATTCAGACGAAACTATGATTATGTTTTGCTGAGGTGTTTAGAAAAATCAAATGTTGATAAAGTGTTATTTGATTTACATGATGGTCCTGCAAGCATAAATTTTAGTGGAGATACTACTGCTCATAAGATTCTATGAGCATAATACTATTGGCCAACCTTATTTAGGGATGCTCATGCATATGTTCAAAAATTCAAAGTTTGTCAAACTTCAACCGGAAGAGAGAAAAAACCTACATTCCTGTTACAACCTGTGATGATTGATGGACCATTTGAACAATGGGGACTGGACATGATCGGGGAGATAAATTCAAATTATTCTTAGTTACACAAGTACATTTTAACAACCACTGATTATTTCATGAGATGGACATAAGCCACTCCTTTAAAAACTGTTAATCAGAATCAAGTGATATCTTTCATTGAACAACTTATTATTACAAGGTTTGGTGTTAATACTTTAGTTTTTGACAATGCTTCTTATTTTTCTTCGATTAAATTAACTGAATTTGTTGTAGAGAAAGGTATCAAAATTAAATATTCTGCCAATTATTATCCACAAGGTAATGGTTTGGCAGAGCCTACCAACAAAAACCTTCTCCGAATCATCAAGAAAATTGTTAATGAAAACTAGAGGAATTGGCATAAATCTCTTACAATTGCTTTATGGGATGATAGGGTCACACTTAAAACTACATTAAGTAATTCTCCGTACTTCCTTGTTTATGAAAAGGAATCCATTTTACCAACTAATGTAGCTTTACCTTCTCTCCAATTAGCACAATCTGTTAGAGAAGATCCCTTTCCTAAAATGCAGGAGCACATTGAGGAATTATTAAAATTGGAAGAAGAAAGAAATGAATCCAAACAAACTTTCTTTGAACATCAAAAAATAATTAAAAAATGGTTTGATGAACATTCAGTTAGTAATAAAAATTACGAAATTGGTGATTTAGTTATTAAATGGGACAAATCACATGAAGAAAAAGGAAACCACAAAATTTCAAAGAATCTGTCTTGGTCCATTTCAAATTGTTAAGAAAGTTGGCCTTTCAACATATATTATTCAATCATTAGAGGGAGAAAAATAAATTCTTCTTGTGAATGGCCTGATTCCTAAAAAACATTTTTCTTGAAAATCATAAAACTATAAATATGGTTATGTCCTCTTTTCTGTTTGATTTTATCAGTTTGTTTGTAACAATAAAAGGGTTTGTTATCCTAAATAAATAATTGATACCATCTGGGTTGTATTATAGGCATGTCTACAACTGAAAGCATTACACCAAAGAATCTATATACAATTCTATGATTCATAAAGAAAAATTTCTATACTTATGGCATAACTCCTATGTTACCAAGAATTCATATTTATGTCACCGACACGTTTACATTTTAGGTCTCTTACAGGTTTCTTCTCCTGAGCCTCATTCATTTCACATTTAAAAGCTTATACCTAAAATGATTGATGGAAGGAATACCTTAAGCTTAATCTTTGAAGTGAGTAGACTACCAAGCAAATTTAAATAAGTCACATATCACCCCACTTCCCTAAACACCTAATTGCACACACACACACACACAAATCATTAAGGGTGTAACATAATAAAAGGGAAGTTGAAAGCACTATATAGTGTGGGAAGTATAAGTAAACCCGTTGGGGCTATGGACGCTCGCTGCAAGCGTGGCCATACTTGTATGATACTAAGGCACCTTCATCGGGGCCATGGATGCTTGCGGGAAGTGAAACACTGTTGGGTTAAAGAGAGATGAGGAACACACATAGGAAACTGTTTACTCACCCATAGTGAAGAACCTAGGTCATGCCTTATATCAATTATTTGTGGATTAAAAAATAAAGAAAATTAACCTCAAAATTATACTTGAAGAGGTAGTATGTCAGTTACCCGATGTCTGTGCTTAGTGAGAATATATTTTAAATTCATAAACATATGGTGGTACCCATAATCAAGAGATCTATCTTTACAATCATTGGGATAATTTTTAACATTTAGTGTGAATAAGTCTTCTGGATAATTTTAGATAGAGATAACTGTGTCGCCTAGTGTGTCACCATTTGGTGAGCCCCAAAAACCCCCTTTTAAATTTTATTCTAAAATTTTAGGGCCCCTTCATATACATTTTGATTTACCAAATCATTTTTGGTTATTAGATTCCCTTTCGTTAATTTAATTTTTGTTTGTGGATTTATACAATTTTGTAAATACATTATCAAATGTTTATTTGATATTAAAACATTACAAAATTTCAATAAATTTCGAAAATACCTAAAAAACCAATAAAATTCTTCTTCTTCAAATAATATCGCTTATCGGCCCATGGTTTTATGCTTTTCGTTCTAAAAAACTCTCAATACCCGATAAATTTTTGATACGTCATCTCATATCAGAGTTTTGTTTTAATGCTATAATATGGTTATACGATATACCAAATATCCGATATCCGATATACTCGATACTTGAAGTTCCGATATTGAATATCACACTCATCCTAAAGCCAAAACTCTCATACATTTGCTGATGTCTCGATATCCAGTGGTCACTAAGATGGTGATTAAGGCGTAAAAAAAGAGTTAATCATGGGTTTAAAGTAATTAAATACTAGATTAAGTCTTATCTGCACGATTTTGAACAAGTCTTAAGGTTGCAAAGCTAATTTATTACAATGACTTGTTAATGAAGTTTTATTTTACGAATAAAAACATCGGCTTGTGAATTTATGGTGATATGACAATAAGTAAGTGTCATTTATAATACCTACGATCAGATATGGAACCAAATCTTAATATTCAATTATACGAAATTTCCATTTTTCCATTGCCATTGTTACTACTACCGACTGCTGTGAATGTTTTTGTTTTTCAAACCATTCCACATAACAACTTTGTTTTTCTCTTACACTAGAAGTAAGTTCAGTTTTATGTTTACGTTAATCTTTATGAATAATTTATTGCATTATTGTTATTTGATTTTCCTTTGAAAAATATTTGTAGGTTAAACACAATGTCTCCCAAAGGATCGAAAAAGCAAGTTAAGGCCACCGAGACTATTAGTGCTAGAAGTTGTCTCTAGACTACTATAGAGCCAAGCCTAGCACATCTTAATTATTGAAATAGTTTTCTATAGATTGAAATAGGATATGGGTGGGTTTGATGGATCGAAAATATTGAAAGAGAAAGGAAGATGACAACAAACTAACTGCATATCAATGATATACCATTGGGCATGGAGTCAAGTAAACACTCTGTTAGATTGAAGGTCCTTTGAATTGCCTATCAGACAAACAACTTATATAATGGTGGATGGAACAATGGAGAATGTAACAAAAAATAGAACATCCACCAGACAAAGATTCTCTTTGCAAAATGGATTTGACAAGTACTTGAACAAAGCACATAAGCAACAGGCATTCACAACAAATTCTTTGGTGCTTAATAATCTATTGTCTATGGACAACCATTGATTCTCAATGTATACAACTCATTCAAGTAAGAGGAAAATGCAAAATGGAAAACAAAGATATCACAATTTGATAGAGCAATTCACAGGAATGTTCAATGTCAGAAATGCTTACTTAATAAAACTTACCTTAGGCTTACAATGACTCATAAAGGATTCATGCAGGCTATACATCGGTTTCTTGATGCTTGTCCGTTGGTACTTCGACAAATGTGGCTATTAGATCCATCCGTTTAATTTGGTCGAATTATCCGACGAAAATTGGACTGTCAGATATCCGACACAAGTTCATTGGTATGTCGACAGTTGTAAGGACCAAAACGTTGTTCATATATGTCGTTATTTCCGACATCTATTCGTCAAAATTCTGACATCCATTACCGTCCGACTGCCAAGTAGGATATCTTTGTCGAAGGTTCCATACCTCTGATGGGTATTATTTTCATACCAAAATGTCAGACTCAAATCACGCTCGTCGGATATCTGATAGTGTGATGTCCAACGTTCGTTGGTTATATGACGAAAAATCTTCGGTTATATTCGTCGGATAATCGACAATCCCATAGTATGTCCAACGATGTTGCTATGCATCCGACGAATGTGTCAATATTAAAAATCAATAAATAAATATCGATATATATATATATATATATATATATATATATATATATATATATATATATATATATATATTATATTATATTATATATATCTGTTCATATTTGGTCTTGAAGGACAAATTACTTGTTAACAAATAAGGTGCCAACCTCAAATAAGGTAAAATTGTTAACAAATTCTATACTATATGCTCACTTAGACACTTAGTAAATATGCTTCCAAGTTTTTCATTTGATAAGTTTCAAGTGTTTACCGTTCAAGTTACAAAATATGCAATAAGTAAACCCCTGAGATAATTTAGTAAGGGAGAAATATTGGCCCTAAAGACCAAGTCACCCATGGATCCAGTGCATCAATTTGTTTCAAAGAGTATATAGAAGCTTTCAAAAGATAAAGGTGATCACATTTTGCAAAAAATCACATGGCAATAGGATAAAGAGGCCCAAGATGCAATGAAAACAATAGAAATGAAGTGCATGCTTTTCCCTTCGTGTTAGAAATGCATAAATACAAGGTTAGAGCCCATTTCCTAAATATTCCAAGAAACAAATTTTATGTTTGATATAAGTGTGCCCCAACTCTGCCATCAAGGGTAATATTCTACCACAATTTGTGCATAAATATATGCACACTTTGATGTTAATATCATGTATTCTAATTGCTAGCTGGATAAACATTCAAACCATAACTAATCCATGCATACGTAGGTTAAAATCAACCTCAACATATATGTTGCAATAGAGTATGGAAACAAATCTCTGGGTTTAAAAATATTTTGGTTTGAGCCTCACATACTTTCCCTCTCATACACATGTCACAAATATCAAGTATTAGAGTTGTATATTTCAATGCTCATAATCATAAACAAAGCAGTGCAAGAGGTCAAGTAGAGCTTGGCCTTTGTGCATTTTGTTGCAAAAAATGAGATATATAGAGGTTATGAAAAACATTCCTACCCAAAATAGAAAAGAATGAATTAATAAGTTAATTGAGGTTATAAATGCACAAATATTTTTACCCTAGCCTCATATCAACCTAATTACCATGCAAACATCACACAATGGAAAGGAAATGCAAGATTCTTCCTTGCTTAGAGCTTACCTTGTCCATTTCACTTGGGTTTAGTGGATTTGGTGTTGAATAGATGGTGGACTCGACCTCCATTAACACATTGAAACCAAATGCACAAGTCCATGACCAAACACCTTCAATGATGGCCACATATACCCAAGAAACATACCATGCAAGATTTGGGTTATTCAACATAGTTCGATCCTTACTTGCAGAGGAAAAGGTCTCATATAATGAGTAAAGGAACATTGAATCCAACCAATCCAAGCTTCTAAACATTCAGACGTAGGAAAGGGCAAGGTGCCCACTAGTGCCATAAACATCCATGCAAATAATCTAGGGTGGAGCCAATACTTTGATCTCCAAACACCATTAGCAACTTGGCAAAGATTACCTAGATTGCTGAAGAAAATGGTCATCTAAGAACGAAACAAAGTATATCATTTCTAACTAATGTTTCGAGAAGCATCATGAAGATAGGGTCAATGCCAAGCACCATGATCAAGAAATAAGAGTCCTAGTGCAATGTTTGTTCATATAAAGGCCAATAATACACCATTCATCCCATTTTGTTTAGTTACAAAAAAAATTGAAATCATAAGTCAACGATGGTTGCAACATATTACACAAAGTTATATCATAAAAATGCACCATTTATGCCCTTAAAAAAATAAAACTAAAAATGCACAACTATTCTACTGCATACATTTTTTATTATTATCAAAAGATGGATTACCTATTTTGATTTCATGGAAAAACACTATATTATACAACTTACTAACTATGAGATTAGAAACAAAATTTTATTCAAGGGTGTGATGATAGGAGACTCAAAATTCAAGGATAAATAAATTACTAAATATTCTCATATTCACATGGTTCTTGAATATGGAGAAATGGATCTTGATTAGATTCTTTTTCCCACACAATAGGAAATAGGTGTTGTGAGAAATCAAATAGTTTATAATAGTTCAGAGATCAAAGTACAAACACAATTAATTATGGGTGACCATATTTTCAAGTATTCACGTGTAGGGAAAAAATAACTACGCACACAATCTATTGTGGTATCATTAATAAGGATCAATGTCATTCTCCTATATATTTTGTATATGGTGCACTCAAGAGCTAGGGATTTATAGTTTTTTCGGGTATTACCAAGCTCGCATGTATCATTTACAATTACTATGCTGGAAGAATACAATAGAACACATAAATCTTGATGGAAGGATCTCTTTGCTTGTTGACAACAATACTCATAGAACTTTGGTGTTGTTTATCCTCACAATGATTGTAACGAAGGAAGTTTCACAAATTATATCTACTAAGTGCATCATCCTCACCAATATTGACATGGACACTTATGCAAAACATACCACATGTAATTTTCCTCAATCAACACCTCAACCTCTACCAAATCACATTCACTCTAAAACTTCAACTACTGATATGATGCTGCTATTATAGTTTTTGTTTTCCTCCTCATTATATGTTTGACAAAACTACAATGTAGTTTTTATGGATTCACAAGCCTGTGCATAGGTATTCGGGGTAGAACACATTATTATTGTTTTCTACATTTCCGAAGTACTGATCTTCCTAAACTAAGAGGAAGTCTGGGATGATTTTAATCTAAAATGATAGGAACTTATGTGACATAAGAAACCACACATCCCCAAGAGCACGAATCCCCAAAGTGCAACTCCCATGAGGGTGCATACATAGAGAGATAACTTATTTTTTTATCAATAAATTTACACAATTAACCTTGAGATGTATAGAAGTAGTTAATTAGATATAATTTAATATTTGTTTATAATAAGGTAGACCATTTGCAAAAGTCTATATGAATGCCATTTCCTCATGAATAAATAAAGCAATATGTTTTGAGTTCTTTTATGTTCTATCTCATTTCTTATTACTGTGGTTTTCTTTGCATATATTGTTAATTTTCAAATGTGATACACCTTGTGCCTCATCAACTAAACATTTGTGTGAGTTAGTGAGAAATAAATGAATTGGTGTTGTGGAGGTTTTTAACAAAATCACTCACCAAGGTGCAACCTACAACATTGGGGAAGATGCACAAATTGAGGTAGTCTATAGGGATAGTCAACTTTTGCTAGAAATACGCTTATGTATGGAGTTGAAAAAGTATGGAGTTTCACTTGACCAACAAAACTCTCAACTTTATATCAATCCAATAGTTGAAGGTGGGCAATTGTTGCATGATATTTAATAGTATGAAGACCAATGGGTTGTAGGAAATAGTGAGATGTTAATGAGGAGTGACTTTACTTCATTGAGTCCAAGTGAAAAGGAATCGTAGGCCATTGAAGAAAGGTATATTCCTATTATGAAGAGGAAGTTAAGTATAAATACAAGGAGAAAGTCTTCAAATAACACAAGTAAAATGAAGGTGGAAATGAAACCCTCACCAACAATTAAAATAGTTGGGCAGTGTATGAGTGCCTTGGCAATAAGAAACCATTGCAACAATCATGTGAGTGGTGCACCTAAAGAATTATTCGGCTCTAAATATGGAAAAGTGTCGGTTGTAATCTTAGTTTTAGAAACTAGTGGAGGTACCAATTCTAAGACATCCATGGAATGCCTAGGTAATAATAAAATTTGTGCACGCATGCTCTTTAAACCATGTTAGTTATAACCAAAGAAAATGTTTAGCTACATAACCCAACAACCTATTATATGCTTCTAACTTTCCACCATCCAAGAAAACAATGATCCTATTTATCAACCATATCAATGCATAAGTAAGAGATTAAACTATGTTTTATTCATCAATCCATATAGGTTACAACACTAATGTGTAGTTCAACTATTGTAACCAAGTACAACATCTATTCTTGAGTTTGCCAACAAGTAAATTATGCATGTATGGCTTTGAGCCAAATTTTTTCTATAAGCATACAACCACTTAACTATATTAACATAAGGCTAATAATAATGAGCCATATCTTACATCACATGCATGCATATGCATATAACTAGAGATATGTGGCTGAGATTGCTTCAAAACATTCCAAACATGATATGTACTCAATTGTTTTTTGTAAGGATAAAACCAAACACAATTTGCATACAATTCTTTATTAGACCTAGATATCTACTGTAATTTTTAGGATTATGTAGTCTCCAAATTCAAATCTATTTTGACAACAAACCAAGCTCCATAAAATATACATTGGTATTTAGCAGGATGGCCAAAAGTAGTTTGAGCATGCACAAAAAGTTACTAAATAGGACCTTCATGAAGAATCAAGCCCTAGGTCATCCCATCTCATTAAAAAAATGTTTGTAAACAATAATTGAGTTCATTTCTTTTGCATTGAGGAATGCAATAAATCCATATCAAATACCATGAATAACATCGACTAAAACTTGGTGCATATATTCATTATTAACATTTTTTCAATGCATGTCTCGAATTGGGTTTTGACCTGTTCAAAGAGGTTGCCATATCAAGCTTCAAACACCACCTAGGCATGAATTCAACAAGCAATGAACAATACTAATATGTTACCCATTGTGCCCCAACTCTGCCATCAAGGGTAATATTCTACCATAATTTGCGCATAAATGTATGCACACTTTGATTCTAATATCATGTCGTCTAATTGCTAGACCATTTAAACCATAACCAATCCATTCATACGTAGGTTGAAATCAACCTCAACATATATGTTGCAACAGAGTAAGGAAACAAAGCTTTGGGTTTAAAAATATTCGGGTTTGAGACTCACATACTTTCCCTCTCATACACATGTCACAAATATCAAGTATTAGAGTTATATATTTCAATCCTCATAATCATAAACAAAGCAGTGCAAGAGGTCAAGTAGAGCTTGACATTTGTGCATTTTGTTGCAAAACAATGGGATATAGAGAGGTTATGAAAAAGGGTTCCTACCCAAAATAGAAAATAATGAATTAATCAGTTAATGGAGGTTGGAAACGCACAAATAGTTTTACCCTAGCATCATATCAACCTAATTACCATGCAAACACCACACAATGGAAAGGAAATGCAAACTTCTTGATTGCTTAGAGCTTACCTTGTCCATTTCACTCGGGTTTAATGGATTTGGTGTTGAATACAAGGTGGGATCGACCTCCATTAACACATTGAAACCAAATGCACAAGCCCATGACCAAACACCTTCAATGATGGCCACATATACCCAACAAACATACCATGAAAGATTTGGGTTATTAAACATAGTTTGATCGTTACTTGTAGAAGAAAAAGTCTCATATAATGAACAAAGGAACATTGAATCCAAACAATCCAAACTTCCAAACATTCAGAGGTAGGAAAGGGCAAGGTGCCCCCTAGTTCCATAAATATCCATGCAAATAATTTAGGGTGGAGCAGGATGGCCAAAAATAGTTTGAGCATGCACAAAAGGTTACTAAATAGGACCTTCATGAAGAATCAAGTGTAACATACTCAATAGTCAAATATTTTAAAAGGAAACCTCATTGTTATAGATACTTGTAATTCCCTCAGCATTAGAAATGACAGATTCCTATGGATAAAAAATTACATTACTGAGGATGCGATTATTTTTCTAGATGGAAAAATATATTACTTTGTGGATGAAAAATATTGTTGGATTAGTATTTATGGCTCTCCAATGCACCCTTCCCTTTTTCCACAATATTTTTTGGATAAATTCATTATCTTTTATTTACGTAGACAATTGGCCTCTCTACATGAGGAAGCCATGTAGAAGTGATTTCTACATTTCATTAGAATTTCTTTTAGGTTTGACAGACATCTCTATTCTAACCCTGGGCACTTGTTCAATAAAGAAAAAAATCTTAACTGGTATCAATTGGGCACTAATGAAAACCTTTATTGTTTGGCACCTAGTATTTATGTTTTGGGAGATATCCTAGATTTTTAAAAATCACTATGAAAATTACCAAACAACCAAAGTTCCGTGACAATAAAGATATGAAATATTTATGGGAAGTGAGGACTAGAAAAGGAATGCATGTGAGTGTCAAGAACCAAAATCACAATCTAAATCATCATTTCAATCATACAAATAAATTGCAATTAGAAATGAAATAATAGCTCAAATACCTGTATATTTGATGGTTGTCCTCGTATGATATTCATTTAATGCTACTCCAATAGATCTCATCTAGTAGATGTTCTACAAATATAACCAACACTCAAAGAATTAACAAACATTTTTATGACTAAATAATAATTAAAAAGACTTGAGTGCATGAATACCTGAATGAGATCCTCTTGGTTTCGAGAATAATATATTGGAGTAGTCTAATATTGGAGCAAACCTCCCTCGTTTTGATGGAGCAACAACAAAGTCAACATTGACTTTGTTGTTGCTTTGTTGGATTTAGGGAAGATTGCTCCAATATTATCCAAATCCTAATATATTCTCTACTGAACAGGGCCAACCGCGTGAAGGTGGAAGGTCTTATGGTCCCTCCCCCCATCATATCACTCTCAATTCCCTGGTACCCAATCTATCTACTAGAAAATAGTTGAAAGCAACACATGAAGATTCATGCATAGACACTAGCAAAACAACAAATTCGTAAAGAAACATATGTGGTTTTGTGCATAAAGAAACATATAACAATCATTCATTAACATATAACATTCATTCATTAACATATAACATTCATTCATTCATTCATTAATCATAGACACAAAATAGTCCATCTCGATAATATTTATCATCAAAAATATGTTTTTAGAATATGGTACATGATTTTTTGTATTACATAGCTAGTACAATCATTTCTTTTTCAGTTTCTTTTTTTTTTGACATGAATTCAGAAATAATTTCGTCAGATCCTTCTTCACCTTTAGTTCTTTTTCCCTCTACATGTCGTTTTTACAACCTGGTCGTGTACTCACGACGTCCAGACTGCTGCAAGGGGGGGGGATCATCAACTGCAATAAGAAAGAAATGTTAAATTGATATCCAAATTTATTATTATTACAACTATTTCATTAATAAAAAGAGCATTTGAGTGATCTTTACCTTCTTGAGTAGTGGAGGCAAGTGAAATAGTTTGGGATGCGGCCATATGTTCGTCTTCTTGTCTAGCCTCATCCTCTACATCCTCTAGATTTGAAATAGGAAAGGTTATAATTAATACACCATTTGTAATTAAATATTTTTAAGTGTAATCCATGCTACATTTTTATAGCACATGAAATACCTCTAGTACCGAACTGCACACAACCTTCATTGGGTGGCACTCCACTGTCACTAGATTGTGTTCATCTAGTGGGGAAACTTGTTTCTACGTTGGTTACATGCTTAAAACAGACAAACACACTACTTTATGGCTGAAAATAATAATCAATATATGGTACAAGTAGTAAACTATAAATAATATTTGTTGATTTTATTTACTGAGGTGTCTGTTTGAGTGCCAGAAGGTTGTGTTTGCCCCAATCTTTTTCTGTGTTCAACCATGACTTTAAAGCCTTGCTTGAAATCAAGCTTGAGGTCTTCCTGTGTTGGAGATTCTTTGTACTCCATGCCTTGAAATTTTGCATAAGAACATGAATTTCACTTCTTATGTGCAACTAAATTAAAATTGTTAACAATATACTATTTAGATGCAATTGATTTTTTTATGCTTACAATTCGTACAACCAATTTCGAGTAACCACCTGGGCCAAGTCTGTGTTGCCCATGTTTTCCTATCCAGGCCTTGGTGGATTTTGATGTGTCTAGGATATTGTATTGAAAAGTTTCAAATACGTAATTAGATGTCGCAATGACGATAAAGCATCATAATTACATTATTAGTAGTGTCTCATACCATCTTGATTTGGGTGGTGTCTTTCCTTATTTTTAGAGCATATTCTCCTTTGCATATTCATGTAGGGCCTTCCACTCCCTCTCAGGAATCATTGGAGGATGCTCATAACTAGGGTTCTTTTGCATATGAACCCTATATTGGTCTCGTAGATATTTTAAATGTGCACCTGCTTTTGAGGAGACTCCAAAATTATTGAAGGTACCCTCACTGAACATGCCAACCAACTTCTTAACGAACTCATCTTTTAACTTAGAAATTTGGGAATTCCACTTTGTGCATATGGTGGGCCCAAATATATCCAAGGCAATTTCATCCATGGGTCTATAAAATGTATCATTTCCTGCAAAACGATATTATCATTAGTTTAAAATAATCACACATAATAAGTAAATTTCAAATAGATTGTACATAAAAATTAAAGCACATCTTAAATACCTCAAAGTTTCTCTATTTTCACAGGGATGAGCTCGTTGTCTACCAAAAAGGTAACTGATAGTGTTCTTGTGCTAGTGACATGGGAAGATCCAGGAAATCATGCTTCAAAATGTGCAATGCCATGTTCTATAACCATAACATCCCGTGCATATTTTGGCATGTGCTAATCAGGGTCATGTGTAGTACCAACATCGACCCTGGGGGGTATATCGGTCTGAGTGACTGGCGTAGTACTGACATCGACACCGACCCTGGGGGATGTGCCCATATGATTTTGTGCCGGTGTAGAAATGGCGTTGGTACCAACACCGACCTCCGTAGGCACACCCTAGGGATCAAAAATCTGCAAAAACTCCTGTAAAAATAAAGAGTTTTTAATGAAGGACTTATAAGAGTATATAAATTGAAATCCAAAATTAAAAGAATGGGATAATTAAAGATATTTATTACCCCATAGCAATCAATTCCTTCAATCAAGGCATTAATTCTTTTTGTAATCTCCTGTGTCTGTGGCCAAATATGAATCAAAGAATGGAGTTCCATGTTTTCTTTTCTCACAATCTTTCTTATTGTTTTCTTTGGGTTCATGGAGGAAAAAAATTCTTCCTTGGTAAGCACGTCCTCAAGAGGATCTGTGGACTAATCTAAGGTTGTTTCCTTCTCCCTGTCACCTTGGGACAAGCGTATATTAGAATTAGAAAGAATATAATAAATTCAAATGTATGAGAAATAAAGTTAGTTCATGAATACACATGGGACAAAAACATTGCATGCTAAAAACATCAAAGTAAAGAGTATGACAATCATAAAATATAAGAGTCATTGCTTAAAGGTTGGGTAAAATAGTCTACATACCACCCCCATAATAAAAACTTTTGTATCTATTCGATTCAAATTGTAATCAATCAACAACTCTTCCCCTACAACTATTGATTTTATTACACATACGAATACACGATTTCCTTCACACCCCTCAAATACGTAGTTGGGTTGCTTGTTTGTGGTCACGGGTCATGTAATTTTTATAAACCCTGCAATATTTGTAAATTCTAACCTTGTACAATATCTATGTAAATTCTAACATTGTACAATATCTACTACAAACTGATATTCAGAAAAGAATAGAAAAGATACAATGGCAAATACAAACATTACACAGAGATTTTTCACCTGGAAACCCAAACCGGGAAAACCAACATATATTATATTCATACATTGTGTTACAT